>JAQGBW010003099.1:0-17317 GCA_034698625.1 Julus scanicus
GGTCGAAACCTGACCAAAAACTGACGTCCTTTTCACTGGTGTAGACGTCTTCCGACGGCTCGACGTCTAAAAGACGTTTTTCAGACGTCGATGTGCTACGTGGGTCACGTTAAATTTGTTTAACCATTGAAAACGTTCAATGTAAATTCTTCACAGTTTTCAGGTATATGTGCAATTTCAAAAAAATTACGGTTATGTTGCCCTTTACCCAGAATCCCTTGCGCGTTGCTAGGCCTATGTGAGTTTCAAAATTATGACGTGAATGGTAACGGTTATTTTCGGTGCTAAATCTCTCTAGTAATAAGATCTTGTTTGCCTATTACAGAACCGATCAAAGCGCCATCTATATGATAAGATTGCAATGCTACTTGATAAAATAGGATGATGAAATGGCATATCTTTGTTGCATGGAACCTTGAACTACTGATAGCATGAACACGAGACTTCACTCGTCAGAGTGACTCAGGCATCCCCTCTCCTCCTTCCCTCTAATTCGCAATCCTCAAACTAACGGTCATTTTTGTTAAACACAGTATGTATACACAGATACTATAAAGATGAAGTGAGCAAAAATTCGTATCTCGGAAATTATTTGAGGTGGAACAGTAATGCGAACGTGCATGGTGAATATTTAGGTTTCATGCGTTATCTAATAAAAATAATATGATTATTGTCAATTAACTACAGATGAGTAATGCACGAAAACGAGTAGTTTCTAATAGTTTTTTGTGTTTATTTTTCTGGTTTTTTTTTTAATCAATACTATGCTAAATTGATAAATTCCAATTCACGGTTAAACACCGACTCACTATAGGGAAAACCAAACTTATCAACTACCTTAATGAAACACCATCTTTAAATACTTCAGGATGTGAGAATGTGATGACTGTCAATGCCGTCACGGAAACGATGTCAGGGAATTCCCTGACCCGTATGTAGTCAGTTGGATTTACCTACAATGTATACGTTGTAGGACAATTGTAGGTTGTTTGCATTTGGATAGCAGGGGATAATCCCTTTCGGGCCCTCTCCCGAAATCCAAGAAACTTTTAAAATAGTAAACCGAATCAGCAAAATTTAAAGGGAAATTGCACTTTTTTTGCTTAAATGTCGCAAATTCTTCCTTTTTAACACTTACTAATCTTGCCCCTAAATTCAGAAACGAACATAAGACAATGTTGTTTGCATTAAAAGTGTGATTTATCTTACGTAAAAGTGCGATAGGCAATAATTTTTTCAAAATTGCAGTAAAAGTACTTTTTTGCTGTTTTAAAAATGCAGTTTTTCTGCATTGAAAATGCGATTTCTCTGCTCTGGAAATGCAATTATTCTGCGTTAAAAGTGCAATTTTGTCAAAATAGTTCACTCCAATATTCTGGATGCTATCCACCAAAAATGCGATGTCATATAGTAGATGGCCTTAACTTACATGCCATATTGTGGCGACTACAGAATTCTTAATTCCTTATTTTCCAAATTACTGCCATTTTTATAATGATGACGCTTGTTTTTGTGTTTGGCTAATGTCGTAGAAAAGCTATAACCGATATTGATTAAGCAGGTCGATATTACTTAATCATTATTTACATTGACTGTTATATTTACAACATGTGAATATCAAATATATTCAAGTCCCAAACTTTTGATAATACTCCTTCTATATTTTCGTTTTATACTATTTATACATATATGTATATATGACTTAAAAAGTAGTTTCCAAAGTGTTTTTGTTTGTTTGTTTTGTTTTAATTTTTAGAGGATAAAGATTTAAAGCAGCTGATAACCTTAAGGTGGGTATATCCTCCAAGAGAAACTTACCACACACAAAACATACACAACAAACATACACTTACAAACATTGATGTGTCCAGAAGTGTTTGCGAACAATGTGGGGAAAACCGATGTTTTTCCCCCACATTTTGATGTTTTTTGATGTGTCGTAGCGATCGCTCGAGAGGCGGGTCCGGATCAAAGGAATTTGCTACACAAGTTTGGAAAAACATGCTGAAAACATTGTTTTAGTGTTTTTTGTGTATGTTTTATGTTTATGTTTCGTTTTGTGGATACGTAGCTTTATATTGTGACTATATTCATGTTGAAATCAAATGAAAAACTTGTGTGATAAATCTATGCGACATTCGATACATGGACATATATACATATCTCGGAAATTATGGATTTATGAACATATATATACCTATATATGCGAACGTATAAACATGTATACCCAAATATACATCCGTCCATATACCCCCATACACACACAGATTTTAGTCAATGAGTAATATTGTTTTGGGAAAGAATGACATCATGTTATATTCTTATATGTTCATGTTATATTTTTAGATTTTTATGGCAATAGTGGATTTGATAATTTTTCGTGAAATTTGGTGCGATTTCCCTGACCTTGCGCATGTAACGCCATTTAACCCTATCATGATAACAGCATCATGATGATGATAGTGATTATTTCGCTATCAAACTCGTCCATGACCCAATTTTGCAAATTCCCGATTGATTCGTATTGTTAATGGGAAAATTGCGATTTCCGCAAATTGTTTGCAATCTCGTGTTACATTTTAAGGAGGGATTCTTGCGTTGCTACATCTCTTATTTACCTATATATAGTTGTTCCCAGCTGTTTCCAGGCAAATACTGTAATAGTATCTCAAAATGCACTATATGTCCCTCCTCTCAATACAAGAATAACATAATTTCATAAAATTTCCTCTTGTTTACCTGCAATTAGTTCATAACTAGCTATGAAATTATTATTAAAAATTGGAGATTTGTAAAAAAAAAATTGTATAAGTATTGGGCAATTTACTTAAATATACATGACAATGCTTCGAATTATAAATGCCCTATTCACGTGCACGACGTCATTTATTGGGCATTGTGGCTTATAAGAATAACCCCCTCCATCGACAATTTTCAAAATTTTTGTATTCTCTGAAATAAAAACAAAACATAAGTTTTGTATTGTATTCAGTCAAAAATTTTTGCATTTCCTCTTGCCTTGAAATACACTGTAAACTTCTATTGTTTTGTTAATAATTAGGAGAGACCATTTCAAGAAAATTCATATTCTTTGCTCAAAAATTGAATCTGTTTCCAATAAGTTCGTCTTAAAAATCAATTGTTTTGTAAATTTGCGTGGTTTCGAACATAAACGAGTCCCTTGAACACTTTGTCGTTTCCTTTTTTTGAGGGTAATGAACGGTACCCAAAAAAAAACAAGCGTCAAAATAACTCCAAGTTCGTGCCTAATCGTGCGCCTGCGCGAAAACAACATTTTTTTTTATCTAGTTGTCTGCCTAAATTTTCGTCGAGCTAAAAAAAAACTCGCTAAGTTGAATCATGATCACTTTTTTTTAAAGCAACTTTACTCGAAATACATTCTCCTTCTTTAATTTACCTTATTCTGGTTCAGAAACCCCTAGAAGAGTATGATCGTTTAATTTTAAATTGAATTTCCAATATGGCGGCGTACCATTATTCCAAAAGAGGCCGTATTGGAAAAAAACACTGACAAAAGATTTAACTATATCACACAATTTCCTTTGTTCCCATAATAACTAACAACTTCCTAATGGAAATGAAATAAGATATTGAATTTCCCTTACTTTAAAAAAAAATTTATCATTTCTCCCTGACTATTTGAAGTCTATCAAATTTCCCTGACAATTCCGGATATTTGAGGTCTGGAAAAACCTTGTAATTATTGATAAAATCGGTTTTTTCCATAAATGACTCAGCAGTAGTATTCAAACTGGTTTATGCGGAATCTTGAAGTTAAATTGTTTTAACGTGTCTGTTAAATTTTGGTTTTTAAAAACTCGACCATTTTTTGGTGAAAAAATGTAATGAATATGGAGGATTTGACACGAATACAGAGGTTAAACTGTATGTTGCAGTCTAGCCGCCATATGTGCCCATTCCATGCTACATAATGTAAAATTAAACAATAGATTTTCAAAACTAAGTTGCCTCTTGATAATTAGCAAGCAAGTGCTAGATGACCCAAATGTGTCACCAAAGGGTGACTCGTGCAGGTAATATTCTGGAAAAGGAAGAATTTCCTCCAGCAGCTATACATACAAGCAAAAAAAGTACAATTTCCGTTATATTTTGCTGATTCGGGTTGTATTGTTGTTATTCACGATAATTTTAGCAAAATGTTCGGACACTTTAGATTAAGCAGGATGAAGTCAGATTGGCAAACCAGAAACTTGCAGTCCATGATGGAGCTGTCTCCTCATTGCTCCCAACGCGTCATTCTGTGGCGTCATGCTTCTACTACAAGCTAATTTTTGGTGGGGTGAAGGAGGCTCCCTGTGAAGAGGCTAGAACGCCATTTTGAATTGGGTCATTTGGAGTTGAATCACGGGGCCCGCGACTCTATGAAGGAATCGACCAATCTTACATATGTATCTTGATTACATTAAATTGACGTTGTGAGGACTGATCCGGTAAAAACAGGAAGCTGACAAACTTTTTCATTGCACGTAGATCTAGCTGGTGTTATTACCGTTGAAAAACACGTACGTGTGCACTGTAAACGCTGAAACAAAACACTTACAACATGTGTAAAAATACAGTAGGGAAGGCTGGGGAGCATTGAGACGCTTTTTATTAAAACATTTTTTGAGCATTCATTAATTGTCATATTAATCTAACATTGCAAAACTATATGGTTTAACTAATTGGTTATGTATGTAAATTTTATGAAGCGAAATCCGTCGAATCTACTGTAAAATTTTAACACTTGAAATTTTAACCCACTCATGAGGTAAAGTGAGACATTTGATGAATTACAGTAGAACCTGTCTAAAAGTATACTCATGTGACCGGTGAAAAATATGCTTTTAGACAAGTTCATTTATGCACGGGTTACCAAGTCCGGACCAGCACATTTTATACTTTTAGAGAGGTCCGTTATTCATTTACAAAGGATGCATTTATACAGGTTCTACTGTACACAAATTATGTCCAAAAAATATACGCATTTCTTCTGTTGAATCTCACTTTTTATTTGTAATTTTCATTTTATATTAATTTAGTTTTTGTTTTGTTTATGTACATGTGTGATCCCCAAAGAAAATTGACTGCCCTTTATTCAAATGAACTGCAATGTTTTTGCAGTAATGTGCAGTTAATGGCAGAATTTAAAACTGGAATTACCTTGCAATTATGAATGGTGGAAAAATGAAGAGAATTGCATTTGTTGCAATAAAACTGCATTTTTTTTGTTTCATTATATACCAGAAAAACTGCAGTTAATGTGCAGTTAGAAACTTCAGCTTTTCTGAATATTTAAACTGAAATTTCCTGGCATTTTTCTCTTCTGGGATTTAGGGTTATGTGAAAAATTGTTTAAACTAATTGTACTGCAAATTATTATTCAGCACCTGAACAAGATTGTGCTGAGAAATTAAAATAAACTGGTCGTGAAACTTATTCTCCCGAATTATAACATACGAAGCAGGCCGATATTGATTGAACATTGGATCTCGCCCGATTCAATATGGCGGTATGCGTCATAAAAGCTAACCGAGAGGAGATTACCCGATTCAATATGGCGTCGAACAAGCCTCGCCGTTAGTGGCGCAATGAGTGTGATTTTCCCCCTCCTAGCCCCTTGCAAGGCCCCTCTTCCACCCCATATTTGGTCGTGAGTCACGTAGTAGTCGATAGATGGTCGACGCGTCATACCCATTTCTGATTGGCCAAATTCAAACACCGCGTAAACGTCACTGCAAAGCCATTGGTGTAAACATCGCACGTGGCCTCAAAATTCTGCCTTAACGTCCCGGATGTCAGGGTTTTTTTTATTCGAAATCTTTTTTTTGTTCGCATCGTATCCAGGAGAAGGCCGTTGTTGATTTTTTTTTCATCTACGCTGCTCCCATTTTTGGGGATTTACGTTTTGGTTTTCTTCCCCCAGTTTCGTGACGTTTTCGAGTGACGTAGAGCGGTAGCGTCGTTCGTCGTTGGCTGGCGCTACGGCGCTTGTTGTTTTCGTGACCTGGCCTGGTTCGAATTTCGGTCATCGCATTCTAGATACCAGTTGCGTTGTAGCGTGGACGCGTTTTGTTTCCCCCACCTGAAAAAGTGAACCGCGAGTGTTTTGGTGGCTTCTTCGCCGTTGTTAACTTGTATTAGGACGGTAAGAGGAATTACGATATTATCGGGATTAGTAAGCAGAACGGACAGAATTTGAATTTCGCCATTAGGGACGTTTGAAAGTTGGTTTCGGGCAACATCGGTCGGACTTTGCGCTCGTCAAGGACTGATAGGATTTTTGAATCGTCCGCCCTCGTGTAAGTGTTGTTTGCCGTTAAAAGAAGCCTGGTTTTCTGGACTTAAAGCCGCTACAAACTTCGTATTCTACAATTTTCAAAGATCTAGAAGTTATTGGTTCGAGACTTCAAAGGTTTTGGCTATTGAAGGGAATCGGCAGGATTCTGCCATCGGTAAAGACTTTGTATACTTGTACACTTTGTATACTTTGTGGACTTTAAAAACGTAAAACTACAACAATGGGTACAGAAGCCCAAAAGCTCATCAGTGTTTCACTGGAAAAAATTGCAAACTTTCGTCGGAAGAGGCGAGAAATGAGTCTCCACAAGAACCTGTTGGTGTCCACGGTGATCCACAAAGCTCGTATAGCCATCATGGAAGAGACTTACTACATGTACGCAGCAGCAGCGGCGACGGGTGAGAATGGGCCGATGGATGTCTACCCATCGTCGGCGTACGGTACGGTGACGAACGACTACGCGCCGCCGCCGACCTACGGCTGCCCCCAAAGCGGCCAGGTTGCCGTGACGCTGACCGCAGACCCGCTGCGGACGTCGGACGAGACGAACATGGACTGGGAGAGCGTTAGAACGACCGGTGACGGCGACCCGATCGTTGCATCGGCGACGCCGTTGAGGTGCGAGTGCGACGAGGAGGAAGATGAGGCGGCAGAGGACGACGACGACAAGGAAAACCTTACGCCGAGAGTGTGTCGGCCGTCGCCGCCAAGGGGATCTAAGCGCCATCGTTCGGGGTCAACCGACGACGAGTCGTCGCCGCAGAAAAGAATAAAGTGGGAGACGGCGATGGAACAGGACGAGCGTCGCCTTTGTGATGTCGAGGGCGACGAGGAGCAGTTGCTGGAGGCGGAAGAAGACGACGATACCAGCCATGCGCTACGGTTGGTGTCAGTACTGATGACCGGCGCCGCTGGTGCCACCACGGCGACGTCGTCGTCGTCAGGCTGTAGCATGGCGGCGCTACGTCTTGTACGTTCGTTTTCCAATCCGGACTTGTTGTGTAGCAAACAAGCAAAGGAGGGCTGCAAAGAGATCAGGACGATGATGGACAGCTGCTGTGCCAATAGGGCGCCGTTGGCCATCGCCGTATGAAGACGAGGGTTATAGAGCGGGAAAAAACGAAGAAATAACATTCGGAGGAGGTATGAAACCACCCACCCCAACACGGACTTGTCTTGACCTGTGAAAACCAGTTATGTCCGTCCGTTGGGCCATTGGCCTCGCGCGCATGGAGGCTAATTCGGCTAAATGCGAGGTTAACAGACGCCATCGCGTCGTACATGTGTAGCCAACGTCCGTCTAGCCTCGCGACAGGCGCGACTTGTCTATGGAGGGAATAAGCCTCCCCTCTTTCAAATGAACGGAGAAGCCCGCCCTGAGGCTAGACGGACAGGTGTCAACTTGAACTCATTTACCAAAATGTAAAACCGCCACTTTTGCTCAATGGTACAGTGCAGTGCGCCCGGGGTGAGTTTTAAGATCTCCCTCACGAATTTTCGACATTCTGGCACTTTACACCACTGCATGCGTAACATTTCCTAATTTTCGAAAACTGGCTGTATTTCTAGCAGTTCTGGTGGTAAATATCGTTTTCTACTTACGAACAGTGCTACTTTTGAATGTGGAAATAAGGCTTGGTTTTTGGCATTTGGGATTGTACCGTACGTTTTCACAAATGACGCCATCGTGACTATCATTCTTTGTTTACGTTTTGGTATTTTTGCGCAAGAAGGGATTTTCGGAATCCGTTGTTTGAGATTACCAAATGGCAAGGTTTGTGCATTTTGCGGCTTTAACATACGAATCGTCAGCCTGAAGACAACATTTTTTGATTTCATGTTTGACTAAAGCTACAATATAACCTATGATTTTTTAGAATATCGAAGTGGGGAAACCACTTACTTAATTTTCAGTTATAAGGTTCACATGTTTAAGCCGCAGTGTGGATGAGTCTTAACCCTAGTTCATGGACTTGGACGATTTCATATGGTTTGTTGTCTCCCTAGTCTTGAATATTGGCAGCTGCTTTGATCTCCTTTGGGGCTTTTTTTAATGCACAACAATAAATCTGGATTGGAATATCGTTAACAAACTTACATACGTTAGCACAAATTATATAAAACACATTAAGTTATAACTAAGCAATAATATATATAACCTGAAATATGAGCCGAATTAACAATGTTCCAATCCGGATAAGTTCTTCATTCATTCTGGCGCAATACTTAAAAAGTTCAATTAAATTCATTACCCTACACTCACTACCAGAGATAAGATTAACCGAAATTATTTAGTTGAAGCGATTTTTGTCTTTTGAATGAAAGGCTTTTCACCAAATTTCAAACCATGAATGCATTTGGGAGAGAGACGTTGAAGGGAGCAAGAGGGGGAGTGTCGCTATTAATAGGCGGAGCAGCTTTGTTTACTGCTGTTGACCCTTGGTTCAAACTGCTTTTTGGATTCGTCCCAAATAGTTGGAGGCGTGACGTCACGTGTAGACAGAAGGTCAAACCACTGGGGTGGAGCAAGGCGCCCGGTGCAGCCAGGGACGAATTTAAATGACACGAAAACACAATTTTCGAGTTGGTGGTGCCTGTTTGAAAGCAGGGCGATCTTAAATTCACCACACCAACTAGCATGGTCCGTTAAGGGGCCATTCAAGAAGGACACAGCCTCCTTTCCCCCCCCGCATTCTTTATCGACGTCCTTAATTTTTGTTTGAAGAGTAGAGTGTCCAGAAAATGTGTTGGGGACATACAGATGCCCTTCGCCTTTCCCGACGTTTCAAAAATGAAAGTACATTTTAGATTATGGACACATTTCCTCTGGTGCCTCTTTCACTGCCCTTTAAAACTTAATTAAACAGCAAAAATTAAAAACTGAAAATTACCATGATTAGTGGATGTTCGTAAAGGCTTACCACCCCCCTTCTTTCTCTTGAAGACGTCCTTTTTGAATGGCTCCTAAAGGGAAGGCAATAAATTAACCTAGACTTTCAACATATTGCCAATGGAATACAAAAGTATGGCTTAAAAAAAACATCTATACACTATGCATTATGACTCGTTATTGTAGCGTATAGTTTGAAATCCTTTGGTAACTGCCGTAGTAAAAGTAATTGCCCTGTTATTACTACTACTACTACTCCTTGGCCTCTTCCCCCTAGGATAAAAGTTAAATTTAGTCGCCAAGCGCCCTGTCTACGCATGCGCGGTAACAGAATGTGAAAGTAGGACTGCCTGTTGTCATGACAACGACGTTACTTGAGTGGGACGATGACGCACGTGTGATCACGCAGTGTTGCGTCAATGTTGACGTTTCATTATTGCGCAATTGCGATCGCTGGGTGATTTTTACCCATTGAAACAAGAGATAAATATATATATATATGTACTGTATATACATAAGAGAAAATGAGAGGATTTATGCGGAGACCAACATTTGGGAAAAAAAAATGTAGAATTATAAAGATTTGAATCGAAAAATGTCTGCGTTTTTTTTTCTCCAATTTTTGGCCTCCGTGCAGTCTCTTATCAATTACGTTTATAAAATATTCTTATTGCGCTCTGTTATAAGAGTTGTTCAGATTTTTGTATTTTATAATTAAGCGCTCGAATTAAAAATGTGTGCTTTATTGATATGATTGTGTTGCGTTGTTTTTGTTTTATTTTATTCTCATCGAAATACAGGCGAAGGAAAACCCGTGAATGTCAGGAAAGAGGCATTCTAGTGAACATTCAAAACCTAAGGACTTAAATAGACTCTCATCTACTCTATATCTCCAAATATAAACTATTTCTGAAATCGGAAACTGTAAAGTGAAGATAACCAGGTAAAATATGGTGTTCAGCAGCCTTGAGAATCGGTAAAGTTGGGAAATGTGCTTGGATTTTTATCAGCTTGGAAATGTCGGGAATTATGCTTGAAATTTGTGGGGGAAAAATTTCAAAATTATCTCAAAACATTTTTCCCAACTCTTTGGAAAAATACTGTGAAAAGGCGATTTTTTAAATTTGTTTTAATGTTGCTGTTTTTTGTTAAAAGATAATCATCGAAAAAAATAAGTAGAATTCTGCTTGTCATGTTTATTGCGATGCAAATTAGAATCCCAACTCCCCCATCCAAAAAAAATATATATATCGTTCATTTGCGTTATCAAATTTTACTGCAGTATAAATATATATATTTTTAAATTTCACAACTTTTATGATTTTTCGTGATCAGTTCACGCTTTTTGATATTTTCGTAACTTTTTGTTAGACTGTATAGTTCAGTATTGTGTTAGAAATATTTCTGGGTGTGTTGCTGACACAGAACTGGTGCTTTTTTACTAATTTATGTTTGATCATTGAATTTATTTAGCGACATCAAAAAGTTGTTGTGAAGGCGGGAACGCAACAGAGCAAATGTGACACAGAAACAGGGTTTTGGAAACATGTTTGGGAAGAAAGTCTGATCACCAATTACATGTCCAGAAGTTTCAGTAAAATTTTGACAAAAAAAGCGAGTATCTAGAAAACCAATGTGTCGAAACGTGGTTTCATGAGCATTCTTCGATAAACAAGTTCGTCCAAATATATGTAGTGTACACATAATAAAAAAATGCATTTCGAAACCGATTAAACGTTTGCTATTCATGGCGCTCCTACCAAGGCAAGGGATAGGACACCCCTGGTATTGGATTCGTCCGAGATGTGCACCATTGCTGCACCTACTACACTCGGCAGAGTGAAAGAAGGAAGGGTGGCTGTGATACTACTGCAGATACTTTAGTTTCGATACAGAGTATTTTAGTACTCGATATTTTTCTTTCCATATTTTACTCATTGTCGATACTTGAATATGAGTATCGATTAAAAGTATTGAAATCATGAGTTTTTTGTCTGTTATTAAGTCATTGGTGTACAAATTTGATACGTAGGTCTGTATTAATTTAATTGACCGAGCTAGGCGGGTAGTTGTACACCTATTTGCCGTTTATTCGGAAGACCTGGGTTCAATTCCTAGGTTTGCTTCCATGACCTGTCAGTGTGGGTTTCGTGGTTTTCCACAGTTGTTTTCAGGCAATCACCATGGTAGTTTCTTTAAAAATCGGCCAAAAGACCATGCTTCCTAATTTCTTCCCTTCTATAATAAATGACCAACAAATCCAACAATGCATATGCACTTCGTAGTACTAAATTAATTGAAAATGATATTGTACCATTCAATATTGAAATTTAAAACTTAAAGGTGTGGAAACAGATAACAAGTTTTACATCGCATATTTTTATTATACATCGGTACTATGTATGTGATATGAGGTATTTTGTTCTGTTATTTGATCAAAATATATTTGTTTCCATGGCATTTTTCTTGACTTTATTATCGAAGATGCCATAAATAAATTAATTCATTTTCATCAGCAACAAGGAAAGAAATCTGTAACAATCATTTCTCAAATTTGTATGCTACTTATCAAAAATTTCTAGGTGCATATGCATTGTGGGACTCGACCCAACTGGCAATTGGAATCATAGTTTTTTGGATTTGGTTGTATTTTTTTGGTAACTTATAATAGATGTTAAGAGAGGAAGGAGCATGGTCGCGGCCGATTTTTAGAGGAACTAGTGTGGCATTTATGGCAAACAACTTTTATAAAACCGCAAAAAAAAGTCATGGTAGGCGACCCATAATGGGGTTGGGATCTTGGGGATAAATCCCCCCAGAAATCCAAGAAATTTTACAAATTTCAAACCGAATCGGCAAAATGTAAAAAGGAAATTTTTGCATTTAAAGTGTGATTTGACTGCTCTAGAAATGGATTTTTGTTAGTTTTAAAACTGCAAAAAAAATAAAACGCAATTTTTCTGCATTAAAACTGCAATTTTCTTAGGCAAAAATGTGATTTTTATTTCACCTGGGCTAATAATGGCCAAAATGGTACACCCCAACATTCTAGACCCTCCCTCCAAATCCCCTAGCTTGAACTTATCGAAAACTACTGATAACAGTAAATATAGATACTTTCTTCCAATAATTGGTCGGTATCAATGCTTTGTTTTGATACTGACTTCGATACTACCTCCAATCCCTATATTAAGGTAGTACAAGTTCTGTATTCCTGTGTACTAGCCGAAAAACAGTCCAGGAAACGTTAACGCACATTCGTTACAGGCGAAATAGTGCGAGGTCATGCGTGTCTGTGCCCATTCTTGCTTCGTCCAAACCGGTTTTTTTTTATGTTCGTCCCCCTCCTGCTAGGCACCCCTTCTTTTGTTGGCTGGCATTGTTCCGATCGAGGGGGCAAATGGAATCGTCCACTGACGTCATCGCGGTATCGTCTGCGCATGCGCCTCTGACTATTTTGAACCAGTTTACCCTAGCGGCGGCGCCTTTTTTTGTCCACCTTTTTCGGGCGCGAATTTTTTTTTTGTGTGGTAGAGTCAACGACTTCTCCTTCCTATTTTAATCCCCCTCATGCCTCCACCCCTCCTTGGCCCACCCCCACGTTTCGTGCCCAAAAATGCACCAGGAAGCAGATTTTTACCCCCGCTTCCAAATAGTGCACATCCACGCCTGTTTGGGGCCATTCAAAAAGGACATCCTCAAGATGGGTTTTGGGGGTGGGGGAAGGTCTGCTGGCATGTGGACCCCATGTCGGGGAGGAGGGGAAAAGTTATTATAGACGTCCACTAATGATGGTATTTTTCAGTTTTTGGTTTTTCAGTTTGAGTTTTAAATGTCACCGAAAGGGGAACGGGTCACCAGATGCGTCCCCAGGCCAAAATATGCTTGAATTTTTAAAACCTCGGGAAAGTCGGGAATTATGCCTAAATTTGTGTTAAACACTAGTTTTATGCTGGAATAATATTGTGGAATTGGCGGCGAGACAGTTGCTTGGAAATTTATAGGATGGGCCTTTGTATGTTTCAACAAATTTGCTGGACACCCTACTTATCAAATTAAGGACTAAAACGGACACATGTTCTGACTTTGGGAAATTGTGGCTGACATTTTGAAAAAATTTTTCTTTATGAAATTTTTTAAATTTTTTTATATATTATGACAGGTCAGGGTGTTCAGTTGTTTTGAAAATGTGCTTGATTTTTTAGCCCGTTGGAAAAGTCAGGAATTATACTTTAAATTCATGTTAGACACTAGTTCAGTTTATGCTAGAATTTACTGTCTTATGCCATAATTTTATGTTAATCAGAAGAAATTCGATGTACAAAATATAAGAAAGTGTTTTGTTGACAATCTTTTTAGATTCTTTGGAAAAACATCCTTTACTTTTTGCTAGAAAATTTACTGGATATGAAAATCAACATACATGGGTTTTAAAAAATAAATTGCCCATTTAGATGTTTTATGTTAAGTTAACAATTTTCACGTTTTTCTAAAAACGAAAAGTTCCTTCAGAAAATTGATATATTTTGCAAAACAGTTTTTTCTACAGAAAATTTATAGGCCTACTTGTGTATTTGGTAAAACATTGAAGTATTACAAAAAAAGAAACCATGAGTTCAAATTCGATCTTGAATTTTTCTTTATTGGCAAAAACAAATTAGAAAAATAAAAGGTTCCAAAACTATTGCACGTATATTGATTTCAGGGGTCGAAAACTCCACAACATGCATATTGGTGTGGTTTTAAAAAGATAATGGGAAAAAATATTGAGGAAGTTCAAAATTGATGACATTCGCATTATGATTATGAAAACTGAATTTAAAAATTAAAAACTCACCACTTACCATTAAAACCCTGACTCAGCCTATGCTAGATATTGGCCTAATTGATATAGCTCTTCTGAATTTGTTGTTGTTTTTTATTGTTGTTGTTGTTGTTGTTGTTGTTTTACTGCTTGGTGGTTCCGGGCCAAGTAATTTCTGGGCAACGTTGAACTCGATTCAACAACCTCAAAAGAGGGCAAAACCGAAAATATGCACTAAGCATATTGGAAAACGACGCCCCCAACCGTCTCGGACACCTCGAGACATAATAAATGTGGGCGTGACCTCATCCTATATAGTTGCTTTTCAATTTTTTATTATGCTTTCATATATCTTTAAGCTTTTCAGTGTCATTTTGATTTTAGCAGAAATTTAGGTAAAAATTCGCCAATATCACGGACAAGATCATATGATAATATGAGAGTAGGCAGCAACAGATTGAATACACATACAAATGTATCACTTAATAGACATGTACCTGTCTAAATCAAGTACAATTTTAGTTTCTGTATTTTAATTATAGCTAATTTCAATTTATAAATAGGGAAGACTGGGGAGCATTGAGACACTTTTTTACTAAAGCAATTTTTGCACAGTCAATTATTGTCCTATTAAGCTAAAATTGTAAGAATATGTGATTTAACTATAAGTGGCTGTGCAGAAAAATGTTAGGAAGCTAATTCTGTCAAATCTACTGTACAATTGTAACATTTGACTTTTTAAAAATTATGTCCCAGTTAAGCACGCCCCTTCCTGACTAAACACCTTGATTAATCTTTTGATTAGTCCCTTATAGACATTGGATAATGTGACCATGATAGTAGATATTCGTATACAGTAAAATGTGGATAACTTTGGACCAGTTATCCTTTTGTCCAATACTTACAGAAATGACTTAAGCAGGTTTCAATGGTGCTTTTTTAGCCAGTTGGAGAGAAGCACTCTTCTGTCATATTCTGGTGACTTACCAATATTCAAAATGGCAGCCATTTTTATTGTGACACCTGTTCTGTGTTTTCATTAATGTCGTCAAACTTTCATCTCAGGAGGAAAAACTATTATTTACTACTGTTTATGTTATTATCAAACATAGTATATATGTAAAACTATTGGCTAAGTTAGTCGAAAAAACGACATGAGAGGGGGAAATTGGGACTGACCAACTTAAGTTTCTGCAATTTCGATCATTTTATTCTGCATTTTGTTTTTATTTAACTCAAAAAGTAGGGACCAACGTGACTTTTGTTTTATTTTTCGCGGAGAAAGGTTATGCTAATATTCACGTGGTGAGTATATGAACTCCTTACATGGACATTAAATGCCATATATGGTCATTGGTCATACATGTATTCAGACATATTTGGTATATGGGACATGCTATAGCAGGTTTGGCCCAATACGTATACATATTTTTTTTCCACCAGGGATATGCCTTGAAAGACGCCTTAAGTTACCCACATGAGGAGGTAACTTTGGGACAGAAATTGATAGAAATATCCCTTCACCTGTTAATCAGAGAGTAAAAATAATACCATATTTAGAAAAAGATGGGTTAGTTAACTTGGTTCTATTTGACGTGTTTATAGTTTTGCGTTGTAAATATTTAACACTTTTTCAGAACTCTAAAAAGGCACTAAAACCTTGACCAAAGTATCCACGTTTTACAGTACTTCTAATCAGTATAGAATAGCTTAATTCGTTACGAGTTATGGCTAATTTGTTTTTTGAAAAAATACCAGCCATTGAAAAATCTTCAAAGCAAGAACTTATGTATCTGGCTAAAAAGTTACGAAACTCATCATTCAGGAATCAGGATACAAAAACAAAATCCTGCAGGGGAAAGGTTATAGTTATTGTTCAAGTCAAGGGAGATCTTGGGATGGATTCTCCCCCCACACCCACGAAATCCAAGAAATTATACAAATTTCTAACCGAATAGGCAAAATATAAAATGGGCATTGAACTTTTATATTTAAAGTGTGATTTTTTTGCATTGGAAGTGAAATTTTTTTAGCATTAAAATTGCGATTTTTCTGATGCAAAAACTCAAATTTTCTAAGGTAAAAACGCAATTTTTCTGCATTTGAAGTGCGACTTTTCTTAGGTAAAAATACAAATTCTATTTAAGCTGGGCATAATTCTCGGCTCTCCAAGCCCTGCATATTACTGTCGATCCTAAATATATGGCCAAAATAGTCCACCCCAAGATTCTGAACCCTACCCACTTCTAAAATGTGATGGCATATACAAACTTTTGCCTACTATTGCATCATTGCATGTGTACCCCGTTGGTACTTAAACATTGGGTCAAATATCACGCTTGTGCATTCACGTAGTTGGGAGGAGTTATTTCATTATTCTTAATTTGCACAACCATAATGAGCAATGTGTCACCAATTAAGCAGCGTTCACCAGTTTTGCCAGTATGGATGCGTTCTGAACTACTGGTGGCACTGCCCGAGCTCGATGACCCCTTCTGTCCACAAAACTAATGACACCCCGCCCCACTTCGTTCTTTATTGGTCGACTGTGAAAGGAGAGGGGGACTTTATTGGGATACGCCCCTCTCATGTTTTTGCTGTGATTTTGAAGAAACGTTTCCATGGGAATATCTAAAGGGAGACGCATTTCCTAGGCAACCTTGATCGATTTCGATGACGTAGACCGCTGTTGTCCCAGGCAACCTCTTCCTAGAAAAACTACTACATAAAAGTCCAGAAAATATACCAGTAAGAGCTCTAGTCTGTGTTTTAATATTTTGTAAAATATGGATACTTTGGGCCAATTTTTGATGTTTTTTTTGGAATTCTGAACTTATGACCCGAAATCTAACACTTCAGATAGAATTAACCCCCATCTTTTCGAATATGTCATCATGTTTACTCTCTGATTTACAGGTGCAGGGATATTACCATTAATTTCTGTATAAAAGTTAACCCATCACATGGGGTAAAGTTAAGCCAGGGCGTTTTCCGAGGCATATCCCTAGTGAAAAAAATTATATAGGGTCAAACATGCTATAATATGGCTCAAATATCTGAAAAGAAGTATGCCCATATATGGCGTTTAATGTCTATACATATGGAGTTAATATACTCACAACGTGAATATTATCATAATACAAGATTAGCAACTGATTTAAACCTTTCCCGCGAAAAATAAAACAAAAACACATTGGTTCCTACTTTGTTCTTTCATATGCATAAAGGTGGGTCTCCACCAAGAGTATCTTTGAGTATGAGGATGAAAACCAAAACAAAAAACACAAACCGAAAACCATGA
>JAQGBW010003100.1:0-17315 GCA_034698625.1 Julus scanicus
AGAGGACAATGGATTCTTCGTGGCTCCCAGTATGTGGGGTCACCTGGTGTTGGGGCAGGGTGTCCTTTCCAACATAAACATTTCAATTTCTTGCAGAAAAAACGCTTTGAACATTATTATAAGCATGTGTAAACATTTTTCATGCAGGGCATCCATAAAGTTTCAGAATCAATGTAGTGTTGTCGACTAAACAATTTTCTTACAGAAAAAACGCTTCTGTATAAACATTTTTTATGCAGGGCATGCACAAAGTTTCAGAAAAAATGTTTACTTGTAGACAAAACATTTCAGTTTCTTGCAGAAAAAACGCTTTGAACATGATTTAGCATGTTTAAATGTTTTTCATACGTGGGCTTTTATAACTGTTCTCGACAAAACATTTCAATTTCTTGCAAAAAAAAAAACACTTTGATCAAGAAACGCATGTATAAACATTTTTCATACAAGGGCAAATTAAATTTCAGAAACAATATATTTTTTATTAAAAACTATATTTATACACATGATAGCACAACATTCTGCAATTTGTTGCAAACTGAAAATAAATTTAAGCTTGGAAACATCAATGAAACATTTTTTTCTATGAATTCCGCATTAGGACTTTAATTTTTTCTCTAACCAACAGAATTTTACTAGTATTTTAAGACTTAATTTAAGATTTAAGGTGTTTGGCAAACGTTTTGCTCAATTTTGTTACAACTTTTATCGTATGCTGTCGGTCATTTTGATGATTGCTTGTCCTAGAATTTGTTTGTTTTCTATGAAAATATTTGTGTAAGTTCTTCAACTTTTCTGTTCTTTTAGTTGGTAAACTTTGTACTTATTTTATGCACATTTTAGTGAAGTTTTTCACTGGGGTGTTACTTCTTCTTTGTGAGGATCCATCCATGCAGAATTCAAGAAAAACCGAAACAAAAACTACTAGGATAAATTTCGTTATTTTATTTTAGTTGTCCTCCAACTCGGAGAATTAATACTCGTCGAAACATAATAGGTCTGTTGATTTGATCTGTGTCGCAATTTTTAATTCTGCCACGAACGAGACCGATAAATTCTAATTGATGTAGCTATTAATTAATATTAATTGTTTTCGCCGCTGTTTATTGTGGCCGTTCCGAACCAGGTATGCGTTTTTTGGTTGACGATTGTCAGTTTTCGTATAAATGATCGTGTCTGTTGACGATGACGTTGCAACCAGACTCTGGCGATTCGGTCACCACTCAGACTCCACAAAATCCTTTTGTCTCCTAATAAGAGTTGGCAGTATTTTCTCGAGTTGTGCAATTATTTACTGATCGGCGCATAATTAATCAAGGAATTAAATCGCGGTCTCGTTGCACGCAACCGAATTTCGATAATATTTTCGTCAACATTGGTTGGTCGGCCATATTGTGTTTTTCAGAATACAACAACTTGTATTGTTGTATTTATTAAAAATCTGCACATAACCAAATAAATATCCTTTGTGAACATAACAGAAATGATACATCGACCGATACAATTTTGAACACGATTCTGAAATAGTTTTAAAGCCGAATTCCATCGTCAAGTGGTTGGAAATTTTCAAATTTAGAAGGGTGAGCTCTATAGGTCAACCAGATTTATTTATTCATAATTTTCATAACGTTTTGACACTATTCTTTCCTTCTTCTGATGCCTGGTTTAAAAAAATATCACAATACATTAACAAGGGTGTGACAAAATATTGACGACATAAGTTTATATAAACTACAAGGATAACATGCCACATGTGGTTTTCGAAAATACATTAAGAGTAAAGAAAATATTTGGGGGAAACTATATATATACATATGGTAGTCGAATTTCTAAATAAATTTCATTGTAAAGTATGAGGATGAACTATGCCATATTCATGCACGCTACAGTAATGAAATTTCATTTAATGACGCTTGCTAAACTGTGTATTCAGAATGAATCAAGTTGGAAAAGATAACACAAACTTTACCTTATTTCGGACTAACAATGTGATGATACGACATAAAATTACATTACTTTGTGTATAATGTTAATTTTATTTTACTGATAATGACAACGCTTTTTTATAGTACAAAATAAATAGAAAATTATAATTTCGATTTCAAACTTAGAATAATTAACTTCCAGCCAGAAAATATTTAAAAGTAAATTTGAGTTTGAAAATTGGTGAAGAAATTTCCAATTGAAAAATTAAAGGAATATGGATTAATGTTTAATGTCACGGAAAAACACGGGTGAAATATCGGTAGGTGGATCTTAACTGGGGAGTAAAAGGAAGGTCAGAGTCTCTAAAGCGAGGTTGTCGAGAGAGTTCACTGATGGGACAATTAGCAATATGTCACCCGTAATTATGGTGAAAGGCGGGACCAAAAATGGCACTATCGATGGGGAAAGGTCAAGTGACCCAGGGGTGGGCGGACGAAATCGTGAGAACGGTGGCACGCTATCCTAACCAACTAACCATTGGCCAATCTCGTTCTTGTTGACGACAAAGAAGTCACGTTGAACCCCTTGCCCTCATCAGTCATGCAAAACATATCGCCTCTATTAACCGTCATTAAGATTTTGAACGATTTTTTTTTTGGTGGCCGTTCCACCCTGTTAAACCCCCAACTTCCCTTAATGGGCCCCACGTCCGGACCACCGAAGACCCCGTATTTTCATCGGGAAAAATGGGCAGCGAGCTCTATTGACGAAAATAACGCTAATGCGGCATTGTGCGCCATGCCAAGAAGCCATATTGACCCATGACCCCACAGCCCTCTTTGATGGCTCAATGAAGCTCTTGACCTTCTTTGGATTGTTCGTCTGATGAGCCACTGATGACGTCATGTGTGGCCACCATCTTGAGGTGTAATACCCTTCCTGAAGAGGAACGGTTCTATGGCCTTGAGTCAAAGGTTACAACTTAATATGCAAATTACTGTCTATGAAGTTTTTTAAGGGACGGCATCGACGAATCTACTGAAAAAATTGTGTCGAACATGACTGTCGTAAAGCCGGCTCTCCACCAAGACGTACATGTACGTATATACACGTTTTTTCAAACATGCAAAAAAGTTTGCACTCCCACTCCGGGTTTGTTTCAGCCGCCATTTTGTAAATATGTGTAAATAAATAAATTGCACAGCTATTAAAGACATTTAATAGGTGTAAAATTTTGACATTTAAATATATTTACAAAATGGCGGCTGAAACAAACCCGGAGGGCAAACGTTTTTGCATATGTTTCTAAATACATGCATATACGTACATGTAAGTCTTTGTGGAGACCCTGCTTTATGTGTAAAGCCCTTCACCCACTACACTGACATAGTAAAAATTTGCTGGCGACGTCATTAGGCGGACAACGGAGAAAATTTGAGAATGGTACGCATTGCACAACAGAGAAAGAATATGTGCTCCTGCTAAACTTATGTAAATACGTCATTACAACTCCACATGTGTCGTATGTTTGGCATGGTCAAGTAATTTAGCAGACGATATTGGAGTTGGCCGTGCGCTCGGTACACCGGCGTATTTACACTATCTGAGTGTTAATGTGAAGGGCTAAAAGTGTAAAAATTAGTCCATTAAGATTCGAATAGGCTACTTAACAGGGACACAATTTGAAACTTTTTATACAAATACTGTATTCATTGACGATTTAAGAAAGTATTGCTGTTCTATAAAATAGTGCACAGTTTGTAATTTTGAAACACTTTTCATTATTAAAATAACAATGTATAATTGTATAGCTCCAAATATTAGAGATACAATGCTTAGTGTATCTCTCATCTCTGTACTTGTTGGTGGTTTCTCAGCAGATATCCTTGTTTCATATTCCGAACCTGGTGAAATATGTAAATTTCAGTAGTGAGGTATACCTTGTAGTGAGGACAGCAATCCTTGAGATTTTCCAACATATTCTTTTTTAATAAACTTCACACCCAAATCCAGTCCATCACACACAGTTACGTCATAAATAACAACACAAGTGAAAATCCCCATGTGCATAGGGATTATGGAACTTCCTATTATTATGTGTCCCATTGGTTTCACTTTAGTCAGTTTTGTGTAGCATATTTAAGTTTTTGGTGATCTTCTGTATTCCAATTGATCTACATATTTAGTTTCATTGTCTTCCATGCAATGTTTGATTTTTCACGGAATTTTATATTGTATAATATCGAGTGCTGAAGAAAATCTATTTTAACACATGTTTAATTGGCATGTTTTATAATGTGAGGCATTCGTTTGGTGTGCGTACCAGAATTACGTTTAAAAGCTTGCACTGTAACCAAAATTCTGTCAAAGTCAAGAAAAATTGCTTGCAGCAGAATTAATGGGATCTTTCCTTGAAATGTACAGATTACCGTAAATATGTTACTGCATGTAATAAGGAAATGATTCCACCAGTAGCTCGGTACTCAATACCAATGACTTCCACATTAAGTGAGAGTTGTGTGAGATAAGGAAGTTCCTTCATTTTGGTATAATTTTGAAGGAAATTTCTTGTATTACAAATTTAGAATTGAAAAGGAATGCTGAAACTGAAGTTTTCGTTGTTCATCGTGTACCTTGAATTTAACTGATTTCCCAGTAGAGGACATTCTATAAGGAAAGTTTCTTCGTTTTGAATAATTTTTAAGGATACATGTCACATATATCTATATTATATAGTTTACTGGATATTTTCTTAAAATTTTACTGCACTATTCCTGTAAAACTTAATGATTTTTTAGCTCTGCATATATGTTTAGTAACTATGTTTTGCCACTATGTTGAATTTTTAAAGCATAGTATACGTGGACGCATTAAATGTTTATTTATTTATTCTACAAACCTATGACGTATTATATACTGTGAACACGTTCCACTGACACGAGGGGGCTAACGTTGATTCAATGGTTGTCGCCGCACGTGTTTCTATCTGGCGTTGGGGGCGCTGCCGGATTCCGTTGGACCGCCGATAAATCAGCGCCCCCAACGGTCCTCTTCGAACCCCGGCCAGGACATCTGGCGACCGAAGCGCCGCGGGTTTATGCTAAACGCGATGCAAACGAGATCCAGACAGGCGGAAGACCATTTAACGCCGTTGCACAGGGGCGATTTACGAGCCCTAAGTGGACGTTTATGGCGATCAGGAGACACCTCTGAGCAGGCAGCTGCCCACTCGGACATTGAAAATTCAATTAAAGGCTGGGCGATCTTGATAGTGATCCTCTCGCCGTGGATCCTCGCAAATGACAGCCTCGGACGTCCCGGAATGTATTTTTGGTTTATTTGCAGCCGTTCCCATCAATCACCTGTTTGATGAGGGGATAAGATCTGTGCTGTTGTGCTACCTGGGATGATGATTTTTTCCCCAGGTTTTATAAATTCTATTCATTTTCTTATGTTGCTTTAGGTCACTGTTGTAATAATCAAAGAAAGAAAATCCCACGGGTGATGCACACCTGAATGTTTTTTAAAGACTTGTTTAATTGATTCTGAAAGTTCAATGTTGTTTCTATAGCGTTCCAAGCTTGTATTTGAAAAGTGACTATGTTTTTGAATAAATTAGCCTTATTAAGGTTTCATATCCCATGGCGGCCATCTTATAAATTTGGAATAAATGTCAGGTTTAGAATCGCGAATTAGCGATTGTTTTTGTATTTTGAAGTGGAATTCGAGCCATCTTTGCGAATGAGATCAATGCTCAGTATACCAATTCCATCCCCAAAACTAAAAATTTCAAAACTATTGAATAACGAGCGACATTGAATCGGATGTGTGTAAATGTTTCAAACAGAATTCTATGAAAAACAATGTACGAGGGAAAAGGGAAGAATTTTTCATTTTTTTTCACCGAAACCGCAGAGATTTCACGAAACTAAATAGGCTGAATAGAAACTAAATCAACTTTTACATCAAGTATATACTTGTCAGTTTCGAGTGTCAGTCTCATCCGTCATGCCTCAGTGTCGCTCTATCACACATCCGTTATTTAATGTAGTTTAGGTTGCCTTTACGTAATTTATATAGAATATTTTATATGAATATTGACTTTTGTTAATTAATTGGAAATTTAGAAGCCCATGCACACAAGTATACAGAATAACATTCCTGCATGCATGCATATCAACTTGAAGATTAAGGCTTGATGAAAGGGCGCCTCTTTACCAAGTATAGAAAATTGTACACGGGGTACAAAAGGTTCCCTTTTTCCACGGGTTAATAAGACGAAGGGTATCAGGGTATCACCGATTGTGGGGCCACATCCCCCGCGTGGCGCTGCGTGAGCCCCCTTTGTGCAACAACAAAGAGAGCTGAAAAGCCAACTCGAGAAGTTAGATGGCTTTTTCACGAAATTGTTCGAGTGGCTGCGGGGTTCTCAATCTGGTGTAATCTCGTTGAAGCAGGCAGTACAAAGGTGTTGTGACAGGCGTGATTTCCATGACAAGAACCCTAACAAAAGGATGGTTTTAATGCTTGAAAGACCTTTTTCCGTCGGCTAAGGCGCTTACTTACGTCACTTTCCTTAATGGCCACTTTGGATGTGGCTTGGAAATGAAAGAAAATGTTTTAATAAAGTGTATTGCTCAAAATTTCGGTCGGAAGTTACAGGTGTAGCAAATTCTTAATTGGTTGCAAGAATCAGATTCTTGTTTTTCATTAGAATTCCTGTATATGCATGCCGAATAGATAACATTGCAGCAAAAATAATTTCTGCAAAGTTTACGCAGCTCTTATATGTGCAATATCACATTTCATAAGTGTAGTCTATTGACAATAGCAATCCTTGTTTTATAGAATTCGAATTTTGATCATTTAAATACCCATGTTGGTATATATAACCAATGAAAATACAACGATATAACCACCATATCAGTTTACTACCAATTTCAGTCACTATCCAATCTCAGTCATGCCTATATATTTTCTGCCAAAAAAAGACTAATGTACTAACCTATATATATATAACAGATAGATTTTCTGCAGAAATATACCAATTCAGTTTGTTGACGTTTCTAAACAAATGCTGTAGCTTGTCTTGTTTTTTTTTTTTACAGAAAAGTCTCTGTAAAGTGCAGTAAGGTCTGAATTCATTATTAAAGCTGTAGTTATATAATCAAATGGACAACAAGATTTGTGTTTGGATCCTACCCTTTATTTATTTTTACCATGGTTAGTCATATAAGTGTAAAGATATATGGGTTACAACTTGAAGATAGAGAGAATAAAGCTGCAGATTGCTTTTCAACAGAAAAACTTAGCGTGTAAAATGTTCTTTATTCAAAAGTCCTAACGTCAAATAAAGCACATTGACCGACATTATATGTCCAAGATGACATTAGCTAATAATTTAATTTATTCTGTTCCATACTTATTTTCTGCAATATTCATTAAGAAAAGCAGATGGATTTTCTACAGAAATTGTAATACATACATAAATTATATTGCGAGATTTTCTCTCCAGATAATAAATAAATTAATTAATACGGTATTAATTTGGTATAGAATCAATCATCACAAAGACCTATACACATTATATAAGATCGGATTTAGTTTTCTTGCAAGGAAAGTCACCGTCCTTCAGACTGATTTTCTGCCGAATTTATCACAGTGCTACAAGTGGATCAATTACTGCAAAAATGGTCAAGATGCAGCAGATATATATTCTGCAGGAACAAAGGTGGTATGCAGGGAAACATATTTATTGTTCTTTGGAAATGATCAGAGTTAAATTTACAGTTTCTGGAAAAAAAGCTCATATTTATTGGCAGCTTGGTTATTTTCTGTAGGAAAGTTAATCACATATAGATTTACTTTCTGGTCGAAGGTTGATGGCATTTCTGGAGTAAAAGGCCATTAGCTTTGTATATAGAAATGATCTGAGTTGCTCCTGCAAAAGATGGATTTTCTGCTGAATATGTCAAGAAAGAAAAGATGTTTTCTTTAGAAATTGACACAGAGAAGCATGCTATTTCTGCAGAACTGATTTTCTGCGTAAAATCATGGGTACTAATTCGTGCCGAAATTGGCACGATGGGGCGTACTTTGTTTACTCGCGGTGGAAAGTGCTTTTCGCCCCCCTTCTCCGGGCACATTGTTATCCCGCTCTGGTTCTTGTCCGGTGACGTTAGTCCCCCCACCCCAACGTCTTTCACGGCGTATTTGGCATTATGGAGGCGCAAGAGGAGGTAGTAATTTTCGAGCCGGGGTAACCTTTTATCAAAGGGGACTGCGCCGGCCTTAGCGTTAATAACGCGCCGAGGAGCGAAATATGTAATCAAAAATTTGCTGAATAAATATAGAGTTAGCCGACCTGAAAGGGAACCTTTTTCGGGAATGCGGGGCCCCCAACGCCCTCATCCCACCCCCCTCACGACTCGCACAATTGGCGCAACAGGTGCTTGCGTGCGCCGTTTTTCAGTCCGATTTTTGTTTGCGTTTCGGTCGGTTTTACCAAAACGCTGATTTGGGGGTCCTCAAATTGAATCAATAAAGCCCGGCCGGTGGGTTGGCCAAGTGTGGTTTTTGGGCCCTGTTCCCCTCCATAATAATAGGCTCGGAGATACGGACCCCTGGCAGGCATACATTGTCTTTAACACCTTGATAAATGGGCCTGTGAGGTTTTTGGCAGAAAGAATGTTAGTCGCGCTAGTTATCACGCAGTCAGATTCTCTGCTTTTAAAGATTTCGACAATTTCAATTTGAATGAAAGTTATTAGTTTGTCTATGCATTCGAACCTCATTGTATTGATATACCACGAACTGAATTTACAATAACTCGTCCTACGGCATTCAAACTAATATTTATTTATGTGTTTAATATTAACTCGGATTACACCCATCCTATAAATTTCCAAGCACCCGTCTCGCTGCCAAATTCCATGACATTTTTCGAGATTTTTTCAGCATAAAATTGGTGTTTAACACAAATTTAGGCATAATTCCCTGCTTTTCCGAGGTTTTGAAAATGAATGTACATGTTGGGACTGCACACATTTCTTCTGGTGTTAATTTTCCCCTTTACTGATCTTTAAAACTCAATTAATCAGAAAAACTTATAACTGAAAAATACCATCATTAGTGGATGTCCATAATGGCTTACCCCTCCCTCCATCTGTCCACATACTGTCTACATACCAGAAGACCCCCCTACCCCTCTTGAAGACGTCCTTTTGAATGGACCCTTACCCGTTTTACATGGCTTATAGGTTAGGTCACATTGTTTGGGTAGCTTTACGTTGTAAGTGCGCTGAAGGTATATGTATATGTACATACAGTACAGTAAACAGTTTATTTGAATTGCAATACTACTTTTCCTAAGTGGAAATTCGGATAATGATGAAGATTACATAAATACAGTAAAAGTATACCGTCCTGGTGATGCAGGAGCTTCTGTTGCTCTAAATCAGTACTTCATTACACATGTACTTTTCACATGATTTTGATGTAAACTAAGGGTGGGAACGGGCATTGAGAGCCAGGGTTGGGCCCTTTGGAAAACATTCATACCGAGGTGGAGGTGACATTCTAGTAGTCCCGGGGCCTGGAGTACCTACCCCTCCCTCTCTGGGTTCTAAGTTGTACTTTTCGGATTTCAGCATAATATATCCCCAACAATTCCCCCTCCCCCTTTTTCATGTTTCGGGGAGATAATATCCACATCTCTCTCCCGGGATCCTTCACTGCTTACACGTACGAGTATATGGGTGGCAACATTTCATTAAATGGAGTTGTTATTTATGACATAACTGTGTGTGATGGACTGGATCTGGGTGTGAAGTTTATTAAAAAGACTATGTTGGAAAATCACAAGGATTGCTGTCCACGTTGTTAAACATTCAACCACTAGAAGCATGGATACCATTAGATGTGTATAAACAAAAGTCTGACGTATTTTTTATTAATTTGGAGAAGTTATAAGTTGAAAACATTCGATTTATTCCCACTGTAATCATGACACTCGATAGCACTTATCCTGGAACAATAACGGTGAAACATCCCAAGCACTCCCTTGGATTCATAAATGGCCTTTAAAAAAGGTCGTTCTCAGGAGGGGTAGGGGGTGGTCTCCATGTGGACGGGGGAGAAAGAGGGGAAGCCATTTTGAACGTCCACTATAGGAAATTTCCGTTAATCAGAAAAATCTGGAAAAATGTCGTGGAAATGGCTGCGAGACGGGTGCTTGGAAATTTATAGGAACGGCCTTTGTATATTCCAAAAAAATTTCTGGTCACCCTACTTTAAAAAAAAACCAACAACTAAGGGCATTTATGATGGAGAAAAATGGGCTTAGATGGATTTTTGAAGGGGTTTCGGGGACGAAATTTTTGAATGGCCTCTTTCTTACACCTTTTTGGAATAACAGGCTTCACTTTCTTAGCACAGATGCTCAATAAGAGTAAATACGATTTTACAACGGCAAACGAAGTCAGATTGCAGTTTTCGATCCTAACTAGGATGAGAAGGAAAAAGAAGGGAGACACTCATGCAACCAAAGCAAATAAATGCCTCGAAATTACGTCCGACCTCCTCCAAATTCAATATCACTACATGTCCGGCACGCCATTCTCATCCCAAAGCGCTTCCCCCTCGGCCTCCACCCCCTTCTTTGGTTTGCTTACTTAAGGCACCTAACTTGGTCAATTATAATAATACCTGGGCGAAATGCAAAGGCGCTCGCTCTATTATCGCACCCGGCGTCTTTTTTGAGGCGGCGTTTTTTTGGGGGGCGAGAAGCCTTCGTGGTAATGCCCGGGTGCTGGCCGAGCGGCCATTGTTATCGGCGGGATGGACAGGATGATGACAGGCTTTCAGGACCCATCTAGCGTGCCTGGTCTAAGTGGGCAGGATCAGGTCCGACGCCCCCCTCATACCCCTCTTTTTAGGCGATGGCCCCCGGATAACTTTTTTCTTTCCTTTTTGACGCGGAGTGAATGCAGAAGCTGCCCACCGCTGACTTCGCCCTGTTATTTCGATAATGTCATTAATGCATTATGGCTGACGCTCTTTTTCAGCTCCGTCAAAGGCTGACCAAACATACGGCCGCTAATTAGAGCGCCGCCGAAACGCCTTCGCTGCACGGCTGGCTTCCTTTTTTTATCTTCATTTTCCGCTTCTGTATGCTTTAGCCTTAGCTTCTGATACACCCTATACACTATAGTACAACAGATTTATCCTTAATTCTGAATTCATGGATTTAGCACTTATTGTGGAATTCTGAACGCTTTGTATATACTCTGAATGGCACAATAATTTAACAAGTGCCCTCAAATAGAAATATTTAGAAAACTTAAATAAAAAATTAAGAGAAAAATCTTAGGGGGCATTCAAAAAAGACGTTCCCGAAATTCCTTCAAATATTGACCCCCACCCACCGTCCACATAATGTCCATTTTAGCCCAGACCTCCCTTCTTCCCCCTCCTCCTCATGGACGTCCCTAATTTATGTTCGGAACTGGGGAATTAATTAACCAAAAATCCAAAATCTGAAAAACGCCATCATTAGTGGACGTCCATAATGGCTACCCCCTCCCTACCCCTAACCACATGGTGTCCTTATTCCTGCAGACCCCCACTCCTCTCATGAGGTCGTCCTTTTTGAATAGGCTCTTTCAGGTCTCTTTGTAGAGAAAAGCACGGAGAATAATGAGGCTAATGAGACTAGTGATACATGCAATGGTACCAAATGAGAACACATTATTAATTGGATGTCATGGTATGGGACTCAATGAGATTAAGTCTTTTAATAATAAAATTTAATGAGAATGTTATGAGATCACACTATAATAACGCTATGTTGAATAACACTTTAAGGGATTGGCTTTTAACAATAAAGACGTAAGAAAAGATATTGGGATCATATACCAATAAGAACATACACAATTAATGCAAATCTTTTAAAGCATGCAATACAATGTAATGTGCTACAACATGTATATGTTCTTTTTTTTCCAACATTTGAAGTATGGGTCATGCAAGATAAAAAAGAACATTGAACATAGACCCAAAACTCGAAGTGAGGCAGTTGGAGAATAATCCTCCACAAATTATTTCAAATTTTTCTGACTTTGGAAGCCAAAAAAAACAACAAAAAAACAGTGAAGGTGGATGATTCGAGTATTGCCACGCCACTCTGCGGTGGCAGACCGATGAGTTGGCACCTTCGTAAACGTGCCACTTTTTTTAACGGCCATGTCGCAGCGGTCATAAACCGGTCGTTTTAGGCGCACTAAGTCGGTGTCACATGGACGTATTTATTTCTCCGAATTAGCATATTTAGTGCCTGCCAAAGCCGTAAATGTTAAACTTGCCACAGTAATGTGCCATCATCGACATTACGGCCATTATTATACCATGGGAAACACTTGAACTGTTCTGGCCGCCTCTTCCCTGTGGGACCCCCGCGGGCCGCATTTTAATGACTCCACAGCAGTTTTATCGGGAAAATCAACGGGCCTTGGGGGGTCGCCCTGGCGATTTTAATGTCCTATCAATGACAAGTGTTGCGGTTGAGTAATTTAACCCTAGATATTCGACGAGACTCCCGTCCCACATTAACGATGCCTGGCACGGTAATTAAATTTGAAATTGCGCAAACGGCGACGTTAATAGCGAAAATTACCTGAACTTTGTCAGGTTGGTTAGCAGGGTTTTTTAAAAAGTACGTCTGCAAATTTCACAAAATATTGACCCCATATCCTCTTATGTCCATGGACGTCGTTTCTGAAAGGCCCCTATATAAAGGTGACTTTACTATAGATTTAATAGGAGCAATGACTGTAAAAGACAAAAGTATCGCCATTTCTGCAACAGTATAGCCAGGAAATGACTCGTTCCTGTTTTAAACATATCAATGTTTACCATTGTTCATGACATATTGACCCATGTTTGTACTGCCACCTTGCGTGATACACTATAGCAGCCTAACGACCACTTTGGGAGTACACAATCACTCAAATCCTTTGACCGAGCTTCGTACAAAGACAGATGCATACTATTGGTCCATTTTTGCATGAGATTAGACGATGGAATAGTCTACCTGGCGATTCGTCTGATTTAGTAAAAATTAAATCTAACGATGTCTAAAGGGTCCTTTACACGGTCAATATTATTGAAGAAATTTTATTGACGCAATATATGGTTAAAAACGGTAGCCCGCACACGACTCAATAATATTGATCAATAAAGTGTCAGTATCAATTGTGCAGTCAAGGAGGATGGATCTAGCATGGTCTAGCATCTGTCGAACGACTGACGTTTTATTGCACAATACGGATTTTATGTTTTTTCAATATTATTGCCATCAATATTATTGTTTCAATGTACTCCTTACACGTTCAATATTTTGATCAATATCGATATTGCTTCAATAATATTGATCGTGTAAAGGCTACCTTTAAGTTGTTACTGACGTAGGAGCAATATCCTGAAATTGGATACGATTCCCCTACCATATGGCATTTATTTGCTGACTGTATAGGGCACTGAGTTGAAAGAAATTGAATTGAAGAAGGTATGGCATGCCCAACATTATTTGCCCTTTGCCGAGGACCAAAAGGCGCTCACGGAGCCTTATGCGATGGCCCACCGACCATTATACAGAAATTATTATGAAAATTGACGGAAGAATCAGAGTGGATTTCCAACTGACATTCTCTTTGTGTATTCTAGGACCTGTTTAGGGGCCGTCCATAAATGACGTCACACGATTTTGGCAGATTTTTTACCCCCCTCCCCCATGTCACACTTGGTCACAAAAAGTCAGATCCCCTCATATATGACGTCACAAAGCTCTACCTCCTCCCCCTCCAAAGAGTCGGGGAGTTGGGAGAAAAATATAGCAGATTTCAGTGATATGGACCACATAAACATGTGTAATAATTTTCATCAAAATCCCTTCAGTCATTTAAAAGAAGAACTGAAAGGGTATCATTTAATAAATCAAAAAATTTCAAAAAGTGAATTTTAATTTTTGACGTGGCGTCACATTTCTTAAACACCCCCTCCCCCTCTTCACACATCGTCACAAATGTGTGGACCCCTCTTAGTGCGTGACGTCATTTATGGACGGCCCCCTTATGTAAAACAATAGCTAAAATACAATACCACTATTGCACTATTTCATACCAAATAGGGGAGACTGCTGACCATTGAGATAAGGAGTAAGGTGAGACAGTTTGATCATTAAATAATTATATTGTGGATAATGGGCTGAGGTATTTAAACTAAATGCCTTGACTTGCTATATAACACCCTATGCATGCAGCAAAAAGAATTGGCTTTTGTGTCGTAAAACATTATTGTTATTTCTACCTGAGTATTTTGTTGCAGATATTCTATCTATTGCTAATTAATGCATATTTTATTGCTTAATAAATAGAAACATATCGTTTTAGTTTGTTGAAATTTAATTTTTTATGGTCAATTTTCGGGTAAACTGTGAATACTGATTTGGACAAGGTGAGACATAAACTTAACAGGCTTTCAATTTGCACTTTTGTAATTGTTGACAATTGTCGAAAATTGAACGATGCATATATTCATTCTCATGTACACACTTCCTATTTCTGATAATTTACATTTGCTTGATAATTATCATATATACACATATTTCCGTGTGTTTAAATAACAAGTTTAAATCGTGTTAAGCTTGTTAACACTACCTGTTTGTAATACGAAACGCAATGTGTATCAACACGTTTACGAGGGTTCTGTCTCTCTCGTGGGGATCGAATCTCGCCCTGAGGGCGCCACCAGTCACAGCGAGTTCACACCCCGGAATCCGCATGGGGGCGCCATTAGCATACATAAACTCACTCGTTCATAATTGGACCCTGTGGCTGTTCGGCCCAAATTGATTCCCCTTCGTCCAGTCGGCACGGGTTCGACCCCCCCGTCGGGTTTCGAGTAAATTAAAATGGCGACGTGCTAACGAGAAAGTTTGGACAAACTTAACAAGCGAAGATCAATCACCGGTGAGCCTATGGTCGGTGACCGGCGATCATACGGCTTATGTGCTACCTATTCGGGCCCACCCATACCGAAGCCCATCATTTTCGGGGGTCATAGTTGAAAGTGATTCGTGTCGCTGAAATTTTTAAAACAAATTTTGTATATATGGAAAAATGTTGTTAGTTGGAGAAACATATCATAAACCTATAACATAAAATTTATTTTAAGCAACGTACAAACTTAAGCGCTATATACGTGTTAAGTTTGATACTTCTAACGTATATATATACTATAACATAACATGTATGTATTTCAACAAGTGTATTATGACATTGCGATGTCCCCGAGAAAATCGGATTTTTACTGCAAAAATTGCACTTTTGTTCCTGAACAATTGCACTGTAACTGATAAAATGAGCTTATTGCAGAAAATTTGTGGGTTTTTTTGGAATAAAAACTGCATTTATAATGCAGAAAATGCATGTGCAGTTTTGCAGCAGAAAAACTTCACTACTACCTATGTATTTTCATGCATCACCAAAGGCCACGGGTGACCCTGTAGGTTAACATCTTTGATTAAAGGATTGGTAACTATAGTATATAATAATAGATGTATGATAAGTCGAATTTTGCAACATAGCTTATTTTTGAATTGTAATAACTTTTTATTACTGCATATTATAGGATATATATATATTTTTTGTGCATGAAGTACCTACTCCATCGACACCTATGAATAAATTTCTTTCTAACAAAATGTTCTTAACATGTGCTCGGTTTGGTCATATTTCAATAAGGGCCAAATTGTCCATAAAATTTGTTGTAAATTCGGTCGATTTCTTTCATACGCGCTGCCATTAGCCGCCACCAGGAGCGCACAATGCCAACCCAGTAGCTTGCCTCTCGATCCTATATAAGTTGCACGGTTCGCTCCCTGGTCTAGATCAGTGGGAATTTTCACAGGTTGGACAATTTTTCTAAGAAATGGCTCTTTCGGATGAGAGTTTAAACCGAGGTCCCATGTAGACTGTTGCACGTTTAAGATCCCTCGAGAGGGGGAGGGGGGAGGTAGCTCTCCCTCGTAGGCAAAATTTCCAGGTAGACTGGTGATGAAGGCTGATCCCCCGGCGTTGGTGTTTAGTCCTCATGTTGCAGAAATAGGCCACCGTTAAAAATCAACAAACAAACAAACTAAGAACGCACATCAAAGCACCGCCAGAGGGAGCCACCGGGGATGCGCATCAAAGCGCCGCCTGATATCCCGCAGCTGTGTGAAGCTGTTTGTTGAAATCCAGGTGACCTCTGACCTGATGACGTGTTCCGGAGAGATTAAAAATGGCGTCCTTTGCCGTTTGCTGTTGGATGGAGCCAACAGCACGCAATGGACTTAAAAAAAATGATGGCTCTGATGTCTGGAGAGGCGGCAGAGCCTAAGCCAGAGGCGTCCGTCTGGCGTCACGCTCGTTTCAACATTGTTCTGTCCGTCCACGTGATGGATGTCTTAAACTGCATCGACACTTCTCCTTTTTGTCCAGACTGGGCCAAATAATGCGGGAATTCCAAGATGGCCGTGCATCTCATTTGCGAACAAATAGACCCCCTGCAACGTGGCAAATCCATTTCTGAGGAGACGCGAGACCAGTCAACCTCCATGCAGACTGAGTCCAGAGCCTTCAATCCTCGTGATCCAAATTTTCCCCAGTTCTACCATATATGGCTAGTATCAATACGATATACAATTAAGCCATATATTCATGTATGGCTTTGTATGCATGGCCATCTACCTATAGATAGACGTGTATGTATGTATAATGGCTATACATGAATATATGTCCACTTTCTGGTCTTGCCAGATCAGGGAAAAGTTATGTAGGCCCATAATATAATTTTTCCACCCAATACAACACTGTGAAACACCAGGTCTGCATCTAAAGGTAGTTTCAACCTGTAGCAAACATGTAAGAAAAACACAATTTCGGCAAAACTGTCTGTCGATACGTGATTTCAAATATATTTTTCGACAAACAGGTTTGCCTGAACAAAAGATATCCTCAAAAAAAAATAAATAAATAAATAAATAAAAATAAAAAATAAATAAAATAATAATAACAATAATACATAATAATAAAAGATTTTCACATTGATTGAAACCCTATCCCTTTCAATAGGTTAATTTGCAACGACACACAGCCAAACAAATAAGAGATTTAATAAAAATAAAAAGTGTTTAACATAGCTTGATAAATCAGCAAGGTCAGTTTTTGCTTGTCGTTTTTCACTTTAAAATAGTAGATTTTTTTAAAATTAATAAAAAAGTTTGAAAAATGTCCGTTATTTTGCACATGCTGCCAGCAGGTGGCAGCATGAGATAGGCAAGTTGTGAGTGCAAA
>JAQGBW010003101.1:0-17312 GCA_034698625.1 Julus scanicus
GTTTGTCTCAGTTTGTTTCAGCAAACCATGTTGTAGAACATTTTTGTTCAATGTTCAATGCAGTGGATACTTGGCTTTAGAAATGCAGATATGCATAGATGAATGAAGAATTTCAAATTTATTTTGTGTAATGCAGAATTTATTTTCTATAATTTTTCAATGGTTTTTAATTTTTTATTTATTGAACAAAGCTGTCTTAGATTATTTATTGATGGTCTTAAATAATGTGAAAATAAAGTTGCCTTCTTTAAGCTTTTCTTTAATCGTAGAATAATGACTTTTTACGATAGCTAAATTCTTTTGTTAAACGTGCATCAAAATGGCGTCGCAGTCACACAGACCTACGTTTTAAGCGCGTATAATCCACTCGCTTCGTCGTATTTCTTTTATGTTCGGTCTGAGGTCAGCAGCTACCAAAATATCCTCCAGTAAATGCTTAATTTTTGGATTCACGTGGAATGCAACATCCGGAAAAATAACTTTTTTAGACACTTGACGCAACAATTCCTGCAAAATGAAAAGTTTTTAGCATTTCTGTTCTGAAGGCTGTTTCATCACCAACCATATCTTTATAGTGGACAAAAAATATTTGAAAAGTTCCAGATCACCATATATGGAGAATGCGCATTTTGCAATAGATCCTAAGGATTTTGGAATCACCTAGTATCTTCATTGTCATATGGCGAGGAGAGGTTTCCCCTAACATGAAGTACATACACATAATCTAATATCATGAATAAAAACTCACACTTTTACTGGTATCATCGTATGGTAAACGTCCAAATATCATCGCAAACAGCACTATCCCGAGGCTCCAAACGTCTGAGTGGCGAGGGTCATAAGGGCGTCCTTTATTTCAGATATTAAAAAAAATAATAATAAATACACTTTTTTTTGGATCGTAGCTCCCCAGAAATTAAACGTTGGTACCTTGTAATATTTCTGGACTGGCGTAAGAGTAACTTCCGCAGTAGGTCCTGCTGGGGTCAAATGTACCATTGGCCTTCCTGATCCAAGGTCTTGCGAACCCAAAGTCGGTGAGACGTACGTTGAAATGTTCGTCTATTAAGATGTTTTCCACTGGTATAATTGGATTGATCAGACCATAAATTAGAAATGAAACAAGAAATGAGTGGTGGCATGTGAAATGGAATTGTGTGCTAACACAGAAATACTTTAGTGCTACATTTATCTGACAGATATATATTTATGCAAGGGGGTTTCAAACGCTATGTACAAATTTGAATGGGATATGGGCAATATGGTGACAAGAGGTTAAATTGGGCAATAGGATACTTACGCTTCAGGTCTCTGTGCACCCAACCTATATTGTGGCAGTACTCCACTGCGTCCAGTAGTTGAAGGAACCATGTACGGGCTTGGGCTTCTTGAACTCTACCCTCGTTTTGTATGAGCTCAAGCAGCGATCCCCTCTCGGCCAATTCCATGACGAGATAAACCCTACATTTTAAAACAAAATGGAGAATTATTATCAGAATAAGTGAATTTTTAAGTATTATATGGAATATACAGGGTGACAAATGCTTGACAGGAAAACAAACACCTGGTGATTATTCTGTTAGTGTGTCTATCGATACCAACACATTTGGTTAGATGGTTCATTAAAGTTACCCTCCTTCAATTTTGTAATTCATTGATGCTAATATACAATTGGCACAACCCCTGAGATGTCGAGGCGAACTTTCCAGTCAAGGATATCAGTAATGCAAGATTGCTGCCAATTAGGAAAATCAAAAATACAGGTGTTTGTCAAATCTGCAAAACGTACTTGTTACCTTTTGTTATTATTTTTTGTAAAAAAGCACAAGATTTTAATTAACTCTGATAACAATTGTTTATTAACATTAATAACATGGAATATAACACGCCATAATAGAATACTTACTGTATCGAAATAATGCTAATTGATCAGTTGGTCAATTCTAAAATAGAACATCATTGGTCATTGTCACATGACGTGGATCACATTTAAACCATGTTTATTACAACAATGGCTGTCATTTTTGTTGTTTGGAAATTTCGATACGCACAGATTTGAGTGATATATGGGATCCACTTCCAAGATTAGAAATTTGATTCAAATGGTTAAAAAAACATAAGTACCTGCTAGGCGTTTCAATGCAGTTTAAGTAATTGATGATGTTACTGTGTTTGACGGATTTGACTGCTTGTACTTCTCTTGGCAAGAATCTCTCTACGATGTTGGGACGAGCTTTCTTTTTGTTGACGATTTTGATTGCCACTTGACAGTTGTCGTGACTGGAAAATGCTTGCTGAAAAAAAAGATGATCCAAAAGAGATCAATTTTTCATAAAACGACGTTTTTCATGTATTTCAAACATGTTGGCTTCATTTAATATGTCCCAAAATTGCACGCATCTCAGAAATGGATCTATTCCTGATATTTACTATATTGAAAATATTATTGCGTGTTATTATAAAATAAACTGATCACGTTGTGCAATAATTTTTTTTTTTTTTATAAATATCCAATATTTTCATTGAATTGATTCAAAAATTACCAAGTTGACTATACTTCGCGTGCTACTTAATTCACGGGGACTCCCAGATATAAATCGCTGAATAATTATGAATAAAACTCGAATGGACATGAATATCTATAAATATAGTGGAAACATGTCCTAAGTCCGCCTAAGTCGGATTTTAAAGTTAGATTTTGCTTGGTAGGACCTGTGGCACCAAGATCGGTTTAGTTACACGTTAGGGGACTCCTAGCTGTGTGCTTAAAAAAATCACCAACCTTTACTTTGGAAAAGGAACCGACACCAATAGTTTTTCCAATGAAAAAGCCATACTGTTCTAGAGTTGATAGTCTACACTTTTGGGGTTCATTAACGGAAATCTTCGACGATGACTTTCTATTGAATGACATGTTCTTCTTGCTTTCGTTTATTCTATCATGGTACAGTAATTTTTTATTTCTGTACACGTCAAACTTGTATAATTTTGGTACCTATTGGAGTCGCAAGGTTGGTTTCCTTTAGGACTCCAATTCTTCTTTCTGTACAAAATCACATGAAATTTAGGCTGAGCTTAAAACAGAGAAGATGGCGAGATTTGAAACAAAGAACTACTAGAAAGTTCTTTTTGCTTTGATTACATGTTCTATGAACGAAACGCGTGTTAATGTCACGTGACGTGAGCACGTGGCAAAAGTTCCCAAAATGATGCCATAGCCCTTCCAGGAGGTTACGGGAACCGTATGAAGTGGGCGTAATCAAGGAAATTGATTAGAAAAATAGATGTCAAATATTTAAAGATTTAAAGAACCTGACAAGTTGCTATTTCACATACTTATGTGGTGTGTTGTGTTTATTAAAATATATTTTAATGCTGTACTTTTACATATTTACACATTTTAGAAAGGCATTCCTTAGCAATGATTCTATCTGCAAGAAACAAGTGAAAACATGAACATGATGATGTAAAATCTAGTAGTTTTTGTGTGTTCTGACCATATTCTTAATGTGCTTCACTGGAGTATTTTTCACTTTTTTGTTTTGGTCGTGCAAGTAAATTACATGTTAAATGCCTGAAAATGTACGTATTAAATGCCTTAAGATGTACGTGTTAAATGCCTGAAATTCACATGTTTAATATAATAATGTAGTTCAATTTTATTAATGCAAGTTTTAAAATGTGCAAACTGAGCGAATAATTTAAATTTCGCGCCCTTGTCTAGATTCCGATAGCAATCGATAGATGGCGCCATGAAAGTGTTTTTTTTTAATTCCATTTATTCACACGCGTGTGAATTTTAATAAAAATTTAAATGGACTAATTTAGGACTTGTATGTAACCAGAGCTGTAGCTATTAAAGTCATAAATCTCAGGTAGTTTTTCTGTTTTTTTTTTCCAATGTAAAACACAAATAGACGAAATAGATGCTAATTGTATTCAAAAACATGCCTAATTAACTTGTGAATTAAACAGAATGTAGTATGTAAATGTGTGAAAGTTTAATTGAATGAAAGGGACAGGTTATTTATGTTATCTACATTATTTAACATACATTTATAGTTTAAGACAGTACTAACTCGAGAACTGCGTTTGTATTTTCTTATCTGAAACATTGCCAAGTTCCACACCTTGAACTTGATCCCCGGCCGCCCAAAAAAATAAATCGTATCGGTAGTAATTTTGACTTACGATTTTGTCTGCCAAAAATATAATTACTCTTTTTGCATTCATCAAACACTTTATCATCGCTGTACATTAACCAAGCCTCAACATACTAAAAATTGTTAATCGCAACTCATTGCCAGACTGGAACGCAGTCACACCCTTTAATTGCCACTCGCTTCGTATTTCTTCACTTGGCAAGCAGCTGTGACTGCGGCCATAATTTACACAGAAATCATCACTCATCACTCTCCACTGTTATGTAATACAGTATAGGTTATAATCCACTGTGATATGTAAAACTCAACAAGTCTTCTTTTTTTTATCTAATTGGCCGGGATTCATTTTGGGTTCAAGTTTTCAGCATGGGATGTTCAAGCAAACGAATACGAGTTTGAAGCGTGAAATGAAGCCAAAGCTAAGTAAAATTAATATTCACCAATATCTTTGGTAACAATCATGTTAATTCGCATGTGGATTTTCAACATAATGTTTTCATAATGGATTCTAAACGTTCTAAAAATTACGGTATGATACATCTCATACCAGAAAAATGTGAAATACAGTCCTAGGCGGGCTTTTAAAGTAAAGGCCGTTCCATAATCAGGAAAAAATGCACTAGATATAAGTTTTTCATTATAACCAAATGAAATATTTTATCCGTCTAAAACAGCAAATTACATAAGGTAAATTTTGAAATTTAAAACTGACAATTTTTGAAAAATGTCGCGTTTATTTTTCCCACCAAATCTGCTGTAATCACAATGGGCCAACCGCTGTGTTCGCCCCTTTTCGAAACAAAAGACACATTTGCCTAAACTTACTATTAACGTTTGGCCCATAAACCTTACATTGTTTCCTATAAAATTTAGCACCAGATCATCATGCTGCACAATGAGATGATTTGTTTTCTAACAACAATTAGATCACTGCATTCATTGTTATACTCTCTCACACGTGACATTAAACACGATACTAGCTGTCTATTAAAAATTGGTGGGCAGCTAAATAATGAATCATACATTAGCTTTAGATATACTTTAAATGAACATGCAATCCCGCTTCCATTGTTCAATATGCCGCGAATTCATAACGGCCCTTTCTTTAAAAACGAGTTTCGTATTTCCCATATTTATTATTATTCTCAAAATTACATAAATATAAATACATATTTTTGATGAATTTTAGAATTATAAAATATTGAGAACTTGTTAGCTGCAATAATATTGAATTACACGTAACATGGAGACCAAATCTGCTTACATCAAGTTGACCGAAAATAATCGCGACATATAGGGCTTGCGTGTTCACTCATCGTTAAACTGTAACTAATTACCATTTGTCTCATCTCGAATAAATATTACCATAACCTAATTGAGCACAGTGTACTTATGAGTGATCCGACACGCGTCCAAATTCATATATATTTAGTCATCCTAAAAACTGAATGAGTTAGCGATCCATATTAGCTCAAGTATTGAATACGTTTTACATTAGCTTTGTCAATGCCAAAATGCAAGAGTAAATACTTGTACACCTAGATATATACCTCGTTATACGTCCGCTCTTTATACGGCCTTTTGTAATTATGACACTTTTTCGATTTACGGCCCACAATGCTTCGTTATACGGCCAAAAAAGCTGGTATATGTATTGATTCGTTTTACGGCTTTTCGCTTTACGGCCAACTTTTCCGGATCGTATCTATAGGCCGTAAAGCATGGTGTTAATTGTTGCTGATAAAAGTGTGTAAATTCATGAAAGTTTGAAAAATTTCAATACCACCTGCATCACAGTCCATTTTTTTTTGTTTTGTTTTTTTTGCATTAAAAAAAATGTACGACTTAGCAGTTTTGTAATAATTGCTTTAACAGTCGTTTTGAGAAAGACCGTTGCCACATTTCCCACATTGTTCTCCCTTAAAATATCGATCAATTTGCTGGTATCGATTATTTGTGCCACTGCTTTTCTGACTTAAGCTTGTTGAGTTTCGTTTTGACAGACAATTAGTTGCGCGATTTCTGAACAGTTTTATTCACTCGTTTATCGAGAACATATCGGGAACACGGTAAATACATGATCCCAAACTCAGCGCAAACAAACGCTAAAGAATATAAAGACTAGGCCTACCAGTCTTGTTTTGGTCAACAGATGGGAAATAATACTGGTTGACCATGATTAACATTTAACGTCTTATATATATGTTTCGAACTATTGAAAAGATAACTATTATATATTATAATTTGTATAGACATACAGCGTGCAACCTATCAAAGTTAACAATTTCAGTCGTTGTGTCAAGGAACATTACTTTTGGAAAGTAACATATTTCCATTTTTTTACAGTATTCATGCATATTATTTTATGCATTGTTTTATCATGCACAGAAGTCACTGCCAGTCATCAATATTCCAACTAAAACAGTCGTTGTGATTGTTGTTGTCTGTATACAAGACTCACAAAATATTCCTAAATTTTGATATCTGAAATATTGTGGATTTCGGGAAAAAAGTTTATGAATTTCTTGAAACTTTAACAAGTCACGGAATGTATTTGAAGATAAAATCGGTTTAAATGTTAGCATAAATTCCGTTCAAATCGGTTTTCAATTGGACAAAATCCATTTCGTGATTTGGGCCACGTGTTTAGCGAAATGCTGATGTGTATGTATGTTTAACAATTCCGCAATTTAACACGTTATTTTATTTGAATTGACAACTGGTCTATTTTTAGGATAATGGACAATTGTAACCTCCGTGTAAAAGAAGGAAAGTGGGTTCAACCACTAGCCTCTTTAGCTCAGTGGTAGAGCACTGGTCTCGTAAACCAGGGGTCATGAGTTCAAACCTCATAGGAGGCAACATTTTTTTTACTTTAGTTTTTCTTGCGAATTTACACAATACTTTGGTCATGTTAAAATGAAATATTTTTGCGTTTATATTCACTAATAAAAGTTGCTTTATTCTAGTAAATGAACTTCATTCTAGTGATTTAGTTTAGTGGAAACTTTTTTTTTTTTTCCATAAACAGCCAATTCCAAATTGTCAAGTGCCTCTTTAGCTCAGTGGTAGAGCACTGGTCTTGTAAACCAGGGGTCGTGAGTTCGATCCTCATAGGGGGCATATTTTTATTACATTTTAAAACAATAATGCACATGCCATAAAATAATGTGGTGGGAAAATAATTTATTGATTATTATTTTGTGACTATTTTATTTCCATTTTATTCGAAATACCTACATTGTATTTAATGTAATATGTATATTAATCGCTGATGAAATTAGATATTGGAATTTCTGAAATAAACTTACAGTATATGGATTAGGTAATGCAGCAGTTAAGTTAATATCGTAAAACATGCTAAATGCATTTATGTCGATCGATGTACATACAAAAGCTGTGCTAAAAGCAATAGAATTCTGACAGATAAATCTTGCCAAAATTTATGATGGAGCAGATTTTAATGTACTGTTGAATCAGTTAATTTACGGTTCATTAGGGAATGTCTTTCAGTAAATTTCACTTAACTGACTATTAAAGAGGTTGACCTGCCTGGTAAACTTAGGGTCAAGGACTCCTCATAGACACATTCAATTTATTATTATTATTTTAAGATGAGTGTCTTAAAATTAATAATTTACCATTGGTAAAATTCCTTACAAATACAGTTCTTACGCTAAATCGCTTCAGCTTAAAAATGAAACAATAGATATTACAATTTTCAATTCTTATAAATTATCAATCAATTTATATTCTGTATAAAATTGAAAAAAAAAATGTGCAAATGGGGCTTAAACACAGTTGGATTAAAATTTCAAACAGAAATTGAATAGGAATTCTCATGGCCGGTTGCTAAATTTAAATGTATTCTTGAAATTACATCTAATTGTAATGAGCGATTACCATTGACTTCCCATAAACATGATTTAATCTCAAAAAGAACGCAGTGAAGACTATTCAACCGCCCTAAAAATAAAACAAAAAAAGCAATATTTCATGTTTAATTCCTGTCACAGTTAAAATAAGAACAAAAGAACAAGATTGCCTCCTGTGGGGTTCGAACCCACGGCGCCTGATTTCCCCATGTCGTATTTTTTGTCACAATTGCATTGAATGAATAAATACTAAGTTGTTGTGCCAGCATGGTAATTTAATGGAAGTTTCAATTGAAATCCAAAAAAAATTATAATTAGGCTTTTGAAATATTCATTTCGGTCATGGCGTTGGTGTGTTTTTAAATAGGTATTTGTTTTATTATTTTTTAGGAAAGGTGCATCTGAAAAATCAATCAATCAATATCAGTTGTCATCAATGAGTTTTATTAATGAAGTATACATGTATATACTTTCCATGTATATAATTTATAATTGAATATACATAGGCATATTAGGGTTTTTTTAATGTTTAAAGCTAAGTTTTGGAAATTTTGAAGAATTCGAAATGCATGACGAATTCGCGAGAGTGGCAAATTAATTTAAAATGATGTTAACATATTTTTACATGTTGTACTTCAAAACTTACTTCAAACATTTATGTTTCACTTAATAACTATTTTTTTGCAAACGTATTCACAAATACATGCTTTGTATCTTAACATTGCAGGAAAAATGTATTACAGGGGTACAAAAATCAATGATTTAATATCAGGTGTTGGCCTTGTATATTTCTGTCAGCATATCGCCTCTTTAGCTCAGCGGTAGAGCGCTGGTCTTGTAAACCAGCGGTCATGAGTTCGATCCTCATAGGGGGCAGGTTTTTTTTAAAGTCAAAATTAAAAAAATTCACATTAATTACGGGAAAACAATAAAAGTAATATTTCAGAAACTGCTTTTCGTAAGACTTTTCGCTGGGAAAGTTGCGTTTGAATTTTGATCAATATTGATATGGTGTAGGTTGCACCATGCTTTCTTATATTGCATGTCACCAAATACAAATAGCAAAATTGAATTCAAGCTTCAATAACAATTGAAATGATTTATTGAAACATATAGCTTCTGAAAGGCTGAAAGGTGTTGATATCCCTTAAATGATATTAGATATTAGTCGGTAATGTTAAAACATTAAGAACTCAAATGTTTAAAAATATTATGGATACATGTATACTGTGTAGAATGTCTAGCATTATTAGCATAAAAATGCCCTCACATACTTTTAACATTTTGAAACAGCTTTCAATTTATAGGAAAAATGTGAGGTTCTTGGACATGCTTATAATGTAATGTTTGTCAAATTATGGCCTTTATGACCTGCAGTATACATCTACATTATAACAAGTACTGTACTATATACATACATATGTAAATGTCGTGTATTAACGAAATTAGATTTTCTCGAAAACTATATTTGATACTTATGCCCATTTTAGTTTCTCAGTTTGTTTTAGTAGTCACTAAAAGCTAAAAACTTCACAAATACTGTATTCGTTTTTTAAAAAAATTAGTTATATATACAGTATAATGCACACTCAACAGTTTTGAAGCATTTTCTACGTCATTGTATAGCATTGCTGCATTAGGATTGAATCTAATTCGATTCATAAATAAATGTATTTGCGTCAGAAATGACGTTCACGTACGAAATGCAGCTACAAGGGGAAGTCTGATGACACAAAGTTTATTAATATTGCTTCGTTAAAATATAATATATATTTAATCGTTGGCACAATCCGGACCACTGTATATTCATTATAGAAATTGTGTTATTAGGGTAATATAAAAATATATCTTGTAGCGTTTCGTTTTTGGAAGCTATAGTAGTATTTATTTGAAAAAATTGTAATTTCTGCTAAAATAAGTAAGCAAATTTATAAAGAATTCGAGTTAATACTGGAAAACTAACTTATTTTCAAGAAAATAGCGACGTTTTAGAGTTGCGTTTTCACCTTCAATAATTTGCATCTTTAATGCAGAAAACTTGCGTTTTTCCAGAGAAAATATGCGTTTTCATTTTTAAAATATTGCGTTCTTACCTTAGAAAATTTGCTTTTTTACCAATTCTAGAACAAAAAAATCACACTTTAAATGCAAAAGGGAATTTCCCTTTTATATTTTGACGATTGGGTTTGAATTTGGAAAAATTTCCTGAATTTTCTGGTGTGGGGAGGGGGACGAATTATTCGAAAGATCCCCTCTTCATTTATACGGCCTTGTGGTCCAGTCTTTAATTTTTGACATAAATGCTGAAATAAAGAAGTATAGCCTCAACTGTCACGCATCACGGAGAGATACTTAATTCCTTAATACCCCCACTACGTCTTTGCCCCGCCCCCACACGTGGACGTCGTTATTCGAATGGCCCGCACCCGCTTGTTGTTACGCCGGCTTCCAACATGGCCTCCGCCCCGGATTCGCTAATTGCGGTAATCTCCAACAGCGATAACTTCCGAACGATGCGAATACGCCTCCTCTAGAAAAACACTTTTTCGTGCTTGCGAGAGCACAACGTAGGCACGGCGCGTGCGCGGAGGAGGAGAGACGCCGACCGTCGGCTACATAACCATGTGATTTCGCGAGGATGAGGCACATTCGAATTTGGTACCGCTTCGAGAGGGTCCGTTGACGAACATTTGGGACCATCCAAACAAGCAACACACAACGCTTTTAACACACTGGGAGGAAGGGCGAAAAAAGCAACGGTTCCTGCTAAAAAACGTGCGACGTCTCGACGTAAACAGAGTCCCCGACGTAAACACAATCTTCCCTCTTCACCGAATACCAACACCGAAGACATGCCGGCGTCGTGGGGCTACACCAAAGAACGAGGTAAGAACATTTGTTGAAACCTCCTTACTTTTTATTTATTTATGTTTCAATTTGTGGCTTTTGCGACAAGTCAACGGGTTCATGTTAATAGGAAACATTCGAGAAATTGTAGATTGACAGGGAAAGCGAGTGAGTTTTTTTTTTTGCCACAAGTTCAAGGTTTCGGAGAATTGAGATTTAATAATGCGGAAAGCGAGCATTAATTGCTCTGAAATGATTTAATTTTATTGTGAGAGAATGTTGTAATTTACACTGCTTGATTTTCTATTTCGCTCTGTGAATTTAATTGGGATGGGGGATCGGAATTTTAATTAGTGACGCAAATGCTCTACTTTGATGAATTGAAATTTAATTCATACTGAGTTGGTAAGGGTAGCAAATGCTCACTTATGGGATTAGTAAGACAAAGAATAATATTTGTGAATGGAAATAATTTTGGGACTGAAATGCTTGTAATGATATTAGTTTGGATCTCCCTTCAAACATATAAATAGGAGTAGCCTATTTTGCACCAAAAATGTTTGATTTGCGTTTCTCAATTTTGTGTTAATAAGAAATTGGTATTAATTACATTTATTTAAAATATATTTATTGGTAGTCGGTATAGGACACTCAACTTTTATAAATGTAAATTTATTCGACCTTTGGCGATAATTTACACGTGCTTGAAGTACATGCTCAGTATTTATGGATTTTTGAAACAGATGCTCAGGCTTTGTCTTACTGAAACACGTTTGACATATTTAGGACAGAATCCATTGAGTCAAAGGTAAATCTTGCCAGAAGCAAATGCATGTGAGGAGGGATGGGAAGCGTTCGATCGTAAAATTCCACGAATTCTGCCAAATTCCTTATACTGAGGCGTCCAATTGAGTGCGTGGATATTTCCTATAATAAGCCTCATTAAACTTAACTGGACATGGCGCAACCTGGCATACGTATTGAGTGATAAAAATCCGCTGCCAAGAGGAAGTAAGTTTGGCAGAAGACTGTCTGGAAAAATTAATTGCAAAAGTTAATTTCGCCGCATATCATCTTTAATATCACTGCTAGCGTGGCCATAAATCAGGGTAATTGCTTCACGTTGCACCAATTAAATATGCCAATAAACCTACTCTACGCACGTGTATCGATTAAACGCTGGCAATGCATCATCATGGTGACATCGGGATGACAGTCTGAATACTATAATTGATTAAAAAAAAATCTCAAAATTCTATTTATTCATGATTCCTATTTTTGACATACCGCAAGTCGTACAATTTAAATCATTACGATTGTTTTAACAAACCTTCTAACATTATGCTATAACGTAGCAGACATTTTCTGAGAATTTAATCTACGGATGATAAGTTGTGCGTTATCAATGTAGTTAATGTTTGCATAGGTAACACTAATTCTAATGTGAAGACAATAGGTTGAACTCCATATTTAGGACACCTAGGGGCCATTCAAAAAGGACGTCCCCGAAATTCCTCCTAAAATGGACTTGTCCCCCATCCTACCTTCTGTCCACATATAGTGTCCATTTTAGCCCATGCCTCTTCTCCTCCCCTATACTCAATGGCCCCCTAGTGAAATTTAATATCAATTGGTACCTTCTCGTTGATGACGATATGGTCAGGCCCACCTTTTAGTGTTAAAGTACAAACTGTTTCAGCTTTACGAAAGTTCAAATAATGTCGAAATTTGATTTCCGTGTTATCATAACACAAACACTGGGTTTTTCCTGCAGTTAAGTTTATATATAACCTGGCTTTCAACTGTATTTTTATCATGGTGTATGCATATAAATCTTGAGATTTTTAGCTACTTGCAAGTTAATTGCAACTAAAGTTATACTATGCAATTTATGAACGCTCCTCTTGCGTATAGCTTAAACGTTGCTTATGCAATTTTTCAAGTTCGTAGGTTTTATTTTATGGTTGAGTAACTCTGGATTCGCTTATTAAATTGCTTAATTCAAAATCAAATAAAAGTGGTTGCGTCACGTATCGCTATTTTTATTGTGAGATTTTTGCGTACGTATATTCTGCAACGTGAAGCATTCTGTATAAGATAAAGAATATGACAGGGGGCTTTTTTTATTAGCCTGGTTTAGAAATAGGTTTCTTCTATTTTCTTAGAATAATTGAGATGTTTCTGTTTGAGGGTTTTTCTTGTATGGCTAGTTTCGTCATCTTTCGCCATAAACGAAAAAATGATAAACGACAGGATTTCAAGGTTATACGTTTAAAATACTAGACAACTTCTGCAGACCCACGAAACCTGAATATCATAAATTTTGAATTGATTGAACTTGAGGAATAATATCAATTCCGTATAGAATAAGGCTTGATTTCGCTATCCGTTTTGTATCCCTTATTAAAATATCACATAAAACAATAGCGATTTGTGTCGCTACACTAGTTAATACTTTGGAAAAATTTCATGAATTAAAAAAAAAAAAAAAAAAAAAATACGAAAGACGGATTTATCATTTTTTAATACCAAGTTTATAAAACTGATAGATTAAGATTATGTACATAATATAACGAATACGACGCATATTTCACCTCCAGGTAATTGTAATCTGCAGTTTTTTTTATGGAATTGCAATGTCCATTGAGATATTAAACTTTTATCTGACAAAACTTTTTTAGTGCCTGAAGTTGCCATCATTAATCTAGTACGTACTATGTAGCACTACCATGAACATTTCTGCTTGTAAAATTTCCTTCTTCGAAATTGGGGCAGTCCTTGAAAAGAGAATTCCAAGCATTGTAAGATGTCATGAAAGGGCCCGAAAACGACACGAAGTACTTACTGTCAATGACAATTAACCCGTTTTCTGAAACTGCAGTTTTTTTTAGTAGCACCCCGGGCTAGGGCGAGAATTTTGAGGACTTGAGGAATTTACTGTTTGACTAGTGAGGCATGGGTTGAGTAGCTAATTTAGTGGGGCAGGAAGGCTGCAGCCAAAAGCCCAAAATGGAGGTTTTCATGAACAGTATAAATCTATAGCCCCAAGGGTGGGTAACCGCCCCTTTGAAAAAAAAACGATGAGTACATGGCCCTGTGGTTGTCATTGGGGATAACCAAATTTGGCTAATTTTGAAGTCGTTTATAATGTATAACCGGTGAATGGTTTTCTCTAAATGGGCCTTAGAAGAAAAATGCATGGTTCCTTAAACCCTAATCCAACGGATTATGTTCTTCCAAGTTAAAAAAGGCTGGTAAAGCTAGTCGGAGATGCGGTTGTCGAAAATGCGAATCTGCGCAAGCGTACTAACATGCAACCAACATGTGCGCATGCGCATGATTCACAACTGTGTCTCCAGCTGGCGTTACCAGCCTCTTGCGTGATGTACAGTATTCTAAATGGGTTGTATGGCTCACTAATCACAGTAGAAGAATAACCAATTGTACTATAGGCGACTCTGGCTCATATATATTTTTATTTGGATGCGCCTGTTGCTGCATTTTTTTTATAGAATGCCAAACCTCTATTTGCAAAAATTAGGTCTACACTCTTGGATTAATGGCTTTTTCATGTTTATCACAGATAGTCGTGAAAGTTTTATTAGAAATAATGCTTTTGAGTTGTGACATTTGCGAGGGCGAACTTTTCGTGTTTGTTGCATATCCATTTTTGAAGATTTTTAGCCACATTTCTTCACCTTATCGGTGTCAACAGACTTCGTGGTTGCCTCATATTCAATTGTATCATACATGAGTAGACATACTTTATTAGATTATTGATTGATTTTTGAAAGTTGATAAACGTGCCTTTGGGAAATCTTTAAAGGAAGAACAAGTTTCAAATACCCTTCAATTTAAAATCATCCCGTCATTTTCATTAAGTTAATTTGGATTTTTTTTGTGTAAGTTGGTTACCTGCCACCCACTTTAAAAGTATACGTGTGCGTGCCTTTTAAATACGAAACTAATACTGTGCGATTGATAGTTTTTTTTATAGAAAACAAGCATCAAAACAATTTAGTTAACTTCTCATGCAATTTAAGTACCGGTTCTGTGACCGCTGCTACAGCTCTCAAACTCGATAACATGCTATTTAAAATACCTGCTTTGGATAAAAACTGAGAATTTATCAAAATTATATTTTGTCAAAAGGTTAGTTTTGAGGACAGCTTGTCTGAAAGGATGTCACGCCATGTCGTGCTTTGGAGGTATTTATAATTTGTAGACTGATACTAGACAGAACAAGCCTTAATATAATTGAAGCATTGACTGAGAACACGTTTGCTAATAGGTAGTATGTTGGCCACTGTTCAACCCAATACTTGAAAATAGTTTCTTATCCTCTCATTTAGATTTTGAGTACCTTTTTTGTTGTGAATGTGAAGATGCAAGTTTCCATGGTGGCCGAATTTTGCTATCTATTAAAGTACTTGGCCACTTGAAACAAAATGTGACAGGTAACATATAACATCCACTGTGCGTTCTGCATTTATGAAATATTCAGAGTTTGGAATTGATGTTAAAGAAATTGAAGAATTTTGTTATAAACAGTGTTTTTAATTTGTGAAGACTTTTGCATTCTAATACGTATATATTCAAAGAAATCTGTATACAGATATGTCGGATATATTTGGATAGGAATATCACCAATGTTAAAATGTTGTTTGTAATTAACGATACATTGTTCCGTTTCCGACATACGATATTGTTCACATTATTGATGTGTTTTTGTAATATACTGCGGTGGCATTCTCCATCACAGTTAGTATTTTAATTTTCTCAGCAGCACATTTGAAGCTTGAATGAAACGAATTTTAAATATTGATACGTTAACTTGTCGTATTTTTCAAGGCTAAATTCAGAGGCCAAAGGATGGCGTAATTTTCCATTCATTAGTTTCCGCGTTTTCCATGAAAAGAAAATGATTAATATTTTGCAGAGTCATTCCTGGAGCTAGAAGACGTTATTATTTATCGATTTACGAATTTGACATTCTTGTGATAAATGAATTTAAAAGCATGTTGTAATTATGGCGTGAGAGGTCGAAAAGTTAATGTAATTTTTGTCTTCATTTTATCACGATCTCTTCCGGCTTTTTTTATGAATAAATTATGATAAAATAAATTATTAGCTACTCTTTTCATGAAATTACAGAAGCTATGCCAGTGAATGCTGGTCAATTGAGAGATCAGGTTGCAAGAAAAATTGTGCCTATAAAATATTTTTAGCAAAAATAACTTCCAACCATATACATATATATGATGGCGAGTTATATCCGAGCACTTAACTTATATTTTATTAGTGAATATTAAAAACTATTCATTGTTTAAATAAAATGAACATGCAGAACGTGCTAAACTATACGCCCATCAAGAATGGTTCTATGAAACAATATCACAGGCGTTGAAAATCAAGTTACAGCTGGCCATTGTTTTTAACATGTTCATTTTTCATGAATTTGTTTTTTTTTTCGGTTTATTTTAACCCTGATCAAATAATTACTTTGGTCCATTAGCGATGTCAATCAAGTGTCTTAACGCGCCATGTGTACATCGTATACGTGTTGACATGTTAACTGGAATATCCCATCGTCAATTGTGAAGTCATGTTCATAAAAAATTAATGTTATAAATGTGTTCCTGAAACTTACAAGTTGTTACAAGACCCGGATGAACAGAAATTTACAGAAAATTCTCAACTTTGTTTTAATTTCTTTGTTGCTAACTTGATTACGTTCTGTAAATGCCCCGGGGTTGTAGAAATCACATGAAAGCGCGAAGCTTGTATGTGAAATTTCATATTTCGATGTGATAACAGAGGGACCCAGATATGATATGATTTTGACATCTACTTATTAATTGTCCGAATGAGTTTCGCACTGAATATTTAACCCAGAAACTGTGGAATCAAAACTGCCATCTTATTAGAAAACCAGTCAAGGCATATAGACTCTATAGTACGCGGCAATACGAAGTGGTGTTGATCCCGAATTAATTCTGGGATTCCGGATTCAGAATAACATTAAATCTGGCAATAACCACGTGATACCTTCGATTTCTACCATCATCCGCATCCCGGGTGCTGCCATGGCAACCCCCTTTTGAGATTGGGGTGAATTTACTTGGGATATACACATGCGGAAATTGCAAGTTTCCTTTTATTGGGAAATTTGGCATTGTAAAAATTTGAAAAACAGTTTTTCAGGAAAAATATCCGAAATCTTGCTTTGTGAAAAATGTGCGTCATAATGGAATCTGGCAGTGTGATGTTGATCTGAAATACAGATAAATGTGCGCATTTTATGCTTTTAGAGAAGTTTTTCATTTGCACAGGATACATTTAGACAGGTTCTACTGTAGGGGAGAGTGGGGTGTAATGAGCCATTTTTTACCTTTTCATTTTTAAAACAATGTACAAACATTAAAAC
>JAQGBW010003102.1:0-17310 GCA_034698625.1 Julus scanicus
GTTGGCAAACATTTCTGGACACATCAATGTTTGTATGTTTATGTTTTTGTGTATGTTTATGTTTCTTTAATGTTTCGTTAGATGGATACCCACCTTTACAGTTTGTCAATTTAAAGTTAGATTTTTAATATTCAAGATATTATGGTAACATCCATATTGGATTTTGGAAATAAAATCAACATGAGAGCAATGATGTAATTTAATACTTATTCTGTAAATGATAATAAGACAACTGTGCATGGTTTCGATACATAAACAAATACGTATCTTCCATTCTGATTTGCCAGTATTTCTAAGAGACCTTGTGTATGAGTTCTGCAAACTTAAAACGTACAGTAAATGTTGAGGATGATGAGAAACTAAACAGGAAACAGGCAGAAAAGGAAGGAAGTACGAATAGCATTGTGCCAAAAACGATTATTTGAATCAATGTAAGATAGCGAAACTTAAATATCAGTTTGCTTCCGAGTCAGATCATGCCCCACATTTTTTTTTGCCTCGTTAGGGTTGTGCACAACACTGAAAGTCAGAATGGATTGCCATCACAAATTGCCTTACGAATTTGTCCAAATTTGAACAAAAAAAACTTGTCAGTTTTATTACACCCGTCCTATTCAATGAAAAATACCCCGGGTTTTCGCAAAACTTTAAAACAACTTATTTGTGATCTTAAAACATTTTAAGATTATTTAATGTTGTGGAAGGAATGGGCCATGTCCCAGTTATCATCTGAGGAGTCTGTAAAAGTTATTTGATAATGAACTCCACGGTGAGTCATAAAAAAGTAAAACCCAATAAAAAAAAATCAGAACTTCGTGATAAATGCTTCGATTTTAATTAAATTTGGCACGCACATAAAACACTAGTGTAGGAACAAAAATTAATTATAAAATTGGTGGCCTTTACGCAAGCCCGGAGTCTATCACGCCATTCTTTGATTGACGTATCGATTATTCGCTGGTCGAGTTCGATCCAAGTTTTCTTAATTCTTAGTTTCGAGTCATCGATATTATGATTCTTAAATTTGTAAATTTTTTCTTGGAGAACTCCCCACATTTAGTAGCCCACTGGATTCGAGTCCGGACTGTTTGGTGACCAGTGGTTTGGTTCGATGAACTGTGGCGTTTACGGTTGCAGCAGTTCAACTGTTTCTCGAGCACGGTAAGCGGGGTAAATGTTGAAAAATAAAAAAAAATCTAAGATTTGTCGCATGTCCGGAACAGTTTTTTTGTTCCTACACTATTGTTCTATATAAAAGTGCCAAATTTCATTTAAATCGAAGTATTTTACACCAAGTTGTGATTTTTGTATCGGGTTCTACTGTTTTATGACTCATAATGTACTTTACTCATTTAGAAAATAATATTTGTTAGATCTATACCAAACAAGATTTGCATGAATTAAAACGGATTACTGAAAAGTTCATCATCCAACCCAGGCGTTTAATCTACATAAATTGTAATTATTTGATTCAACAATGTGATGACATTGCAAATTAGAAACGCACTTCTTCCTTAGCAAAAAAAAAAAAAAAACAACATTTTTTCCTTTTTCTCAAATTGGAGCAAATTAGCATTCGTTATGGCGAGCATTAATTCGGAAATGCAAGTTTTATGTTTATACTTTTATCTAATCTTTATTCTTATCTTATTTCCACGTCTAGAAATAAGCAGATAACTTGAGGCCAATTGGAGACGAGGGGAGAGGCCACTTTAGCAAATTTTTATCCGTAATCACTCGATCGTATAACCGTTGATTTTGTTCAACGTGCTCAAAGTCAAGCTCATGGATTGTCTTAATTTGAGATATATATAAAAAAGTGAATAAAAACCGTTTCCATTCAGCATTTTCTAGGACAATTTGATTAGGTAGATATAGACGAATGAAGAAATGCCCTTGGGAAATTAGCTAAGTGCCACAGGAACACTGACACCACTACCACCCATGTTTACCTTCTCCACCATTGTTTTAACTTTGAATGACACACAAATTTCAAGTTGTGGGTCTGCCGATGTAGGAAAATTCAAAGTTGACATGCAGTTGCACTTCATTGGATTGCCAGCTTTTTGAAACGTAATGTCCGTTGGGACACTTGAAACGAAACAAAAGTGCTGTTTTTTTACTATTCCCATGTCATGACATCTGAGGGAGTTGTTCAAATTTAGACAGGAATTGCGAAAACAAGACACAACAGCCTGAATATGTCACGACATTTGCAAAGGGCAACAAGAGATGTCATGACAAATCACAGATGCATTATCGTTTGGGGATTAGGACATTGTAATGTTGCTATGAAAGCATATGCATATATAAAGAGGATTTATATACCTCCTAATTCCCCAGCTCCAGTGTTTCGAGGAAATATGTTTTGTGAGATGGATTCTTTTACAAAGGTGCGCATTAATTTAATACTAGCTCAATTAGCTTTATTAAGGTTTAAACATCCCTGGTGGCCTATTATCCTTAATCGTTAAATCCCCAACATTACCTTCTTCATATTCATCTGAAATGAATTATAAATAAGATTAGATGATTTGCTGACTGTTTCTGCATCACATTTCCTAAGTTTTACTAAAGTGGGTGTCGAATTTGTTTTTAACATAACCGTTGATTTGAAAATCTTCAGTGGGATCTTTCAAAATGTATACGTGTGTATCTCAAAAAGTTTGAGCTAGGACTTGGATACCAGTTAGCCATGAAAAATTAGCTTAGTTGTCTGCTGCAGTCTGCTACATCTGTTTACAACATATCTGGATACATGTGGCCAAAAACCCAGTTGGATAAACGTTGTCAAAAAACACATCTGGGATACACATGACCAGGAAACATTTGAATACATGTGGCCAGAAACATATCTAAATACACGTGGCCAACAACACAGCTTGGGTGCATGTGGCAAAAACTATTTCTGGATATATGTGGCCAAAACACACATCTGAATTCACGTGGCCAGGCCGGATGCATAATACACGTTGCCAAGAACACAACTAGGCACACGTGGCAAAGACCATTTCTGGATTACATGTGACCAAAACACATATTTGGATACATGTGGCCAGGAAACATCTGGACGTACGTGGCCTATAAACATATCTTTATACACGTGTTTAACGATGTTGCGTTTCCAACATTTATATTTTAAAATATTTAGTGTGTTTTCCTATTGTTGTTGTTAGTTTATTGAAAATTATTTTTGTCTTAGAATCAAAGATATTTTTTCTGCATGTGATGCAGAAATTAATGTGCGTCTTTCAGTCGATGGCGTCTTAGAATTGATGAAATCCAGTTTCCCCTCATTGAGAATTAGTAGGGCAAAAGGAGTTATGTGCTCACAATAAATCTTCAACATGGCAAATTAATTTCAACTCTGTTTTGGAAATTGTCAAAGCTGTGGTCTCCATGACCCTCTGAGAATTTAGATAAACGTCATATACGTGCATGGTTCAATGTATTGACTGATTTTCTAAACGCGTCACTGGAATCCAATATGTTGCCATCTGAGAAGGTGCATTTTTCCCTAAGGCTATAGATTGTCCGATGAAATCCCTTTAGGTCATCTTCTAGAAGGGCTAATAAGATCTGGACACCTGCTGCAGCTAGGACAGGACGTTGTGCAATTTCGTTGGAAGATTGAATATGGGTGAAAATCAATCAATCCTTAGCTGAAACCAAGCACAAAAGCTGTTATTTTCTGTGCATAAACCTTAGCTCTTGTCTAACAGCAAAAATATAAAGAAAATCTATAAATTGCATACGATGAATGGGACGAAATAATATATATTTTATATGGTATATTTATAAATTCTACTTACTAGTACAACACCCTAACCTCGTAGCAGTTTGTTTATACCGATTAGCCGAAGATTGTTAAAATGTGGGCTGAGTGTTGGATATGGCAATAAATAGAAAATGTTTGGAAATGGCCATATGTGGGAAAAGCAGGTATCCCGAGTTTAGGTCAGGTTAGGTATGTTGTTAGGTTAGGTTTGGTTAGGTTTTTGTGTCGGCGCGCTTACTGTCCATTTGTGTGGAAAGCCATAAGGCCAATAAATGGGTGAACCCATATATGGAAAAATGCATACATGGCACACATATAATAAAGAATCCAATAAGTATACTTTTCTTCATATCTGGCATCGAAGTAGTTCAAAATTAGGTTGTGATAACGTTGTCATATGTTCACACCTTTTGAAACCTTTTGAAACCAGACATTAACCAAAGCATGCTATGGCGTGAAGGTTCTCAGTTGACCTATTTATCAATTTCAGATCTTTGGATTGAAAAATATACTTGTGTTCAGTATTTGGTACCCCTTTTCGTAGTGGTACTGTGACACAGCCTCCTAATCTTGATGACACCATTTAGAGTATGAATATAACAAAAAGGAGTTGTGGAATTTAATAAAAAAAGAGTTGTGGAATTTAATAAAAAAAAGAGTTGTGGAATTTAACTATCAGCTTACACACCCACCCTTACCATGAATATCACATTTTTTATATTTTGATTATATATATTTGGTTTGAATATGTGCTGTCGCATAAATAATTAGACACTGTATAACAATTTTCTACATATCGATCTTTCATATTTTTAGCATTTTTTATTAGTCTGTGCTCTTAAAGAAGGCATTAATCGCGATTGTTCTTACAATCCCTCTTGAAATTCATCTTCAACAACTGCACACAAAAAATGGCAGTTAATTTTGGTTAGATATCGTTTTGGTTATTGATTTTCATCTGATATAGCCTTAGGGCAATGGCGAATAAAGGATGATGATGATGATGATGATAATAACGATGATGACTTGCACAACATTGGCAAAGTACACTAAAATGCGCTTTAGTAAAGTAGATTTTTGAATAGCTTATAGCAGCATGCAGTATTTGTAATTAATTTTAAACAATGCTCGAAGGCGCTAAAATCGATAAAGTGCTTTAACATACCTGTTTATCATCATATAGAAGAAAAACAATGTTGTGCCAGGTCTAAGTTTGTTGATATGTTGTGTAGCGTATTGAAGTTGATTGGTTTTATTTGCCATAATGATGAACTTCTAGCAAAGTATCTTTTTCGTTAATGTCAACTCGTTCAATGTCGCTATAAAATGAACAGTACACGCACATGAATTGTGGGACTCAGCCCACCTGGCTATTGGTATTAGTATTTTGGATTGTTTTGTAATTTATAATAGATATGAAGAGAGGAAGGAGCTGTGGCGGCTCGTCCATAGACACTGCCGAACTGCAGTACCCCCCAAAAAGAAACCAAAGGATAAAAATGAAGAATACAAATGATTGAAATGAAATACATATCAAAAATCTTTGTGTAGAATAGAATAATGTTTTTACTCTTTTCAAACGAAGGGCCCAAAATTGGACCAATAAGCACTGGTGTGCCACCCTGCAATCAAGCTATGAAGCTTTGTGCTTCCCAGTACTAACTGCATGGCACCTTGCCTGTTGTGCGCACATAGAAAGCTGCACGCCTGGCTATATGAGGAGAAAAGAGAACTGTCCCTCATATAGTATCACAGAGTGGCACACTAACGTACATTGGCCAAAGTCTGGCTCTCAGTTTGAAAGGAGTCGCTAAAAATTTTCTGGAGCAGCACCCCACTAAATTTAGCCACGAGCCGCCACTGGGAAGGAACACAGTCTCTGCCAATTTTATAAGGAACTATCATGGCATTTTCTTGGAAACAACTGTGGAAAACTGCAAAAACCACGGTCATGGTAGCTAGGCTACCCGGGAATTGAAACCAGATCTCCCAAATGAAAGGCCAATAGCATTACCCCTTCTTAGTTAGGGTTTTCCCCAATAAATTTCTGAGCTTCCTATGGTCTTGGATTCCTTTGTACCCTTAACTGCCAACCAACCAAACCTGCAGTTCCTCTCGTACTGATCAGGATTACTATTGTAGTAACGATTCATTCATTTATCTTTTTCGTTAGTGTCAACTCGTACCATCACACTATATTGCCTCTAGTCAATAACGATTTGACTTGTCCATTATGACGTTCATTATCGTTCCCCTCCACGTCCATATGTCAGCAGACTCCTTCCTACCCTCTCTTGCGGTCGCTTTTTTTAAAGGCCCATTTCTGCATCCACACCTTCTTCTGCCCATGGCTCCTCACTAAGGTACCTTGATTCAACGCTTCACACTTCGTATCGATTATCACCTTAGATACTACCATCATTGAACTTTTTTTATCTTTATCTTGCCCTGGATTTCTCTTTCAATGGATCCATATATTACGTCCGAAACAACTCTTAAGCTCATCGGTCACGTTTCAGTTATCCTCGTGATTTCTTCGGACCTCATCTTCGACGAAAACCAAAAGACAAAAAGTTAATTTATCCTTCGTTTCAGGGATTTCATGCATGAATGTCAGTTATGAATGTCTGCATGACAAGCCGCATCTTTCGCGGGCCAAAGATCAAGCATCCCCCTCCTCTTACGTTACACCCCCGCTCTAAGGATACATATTTTCCCCCTTTTTTTTCTCCTGGTCATCCATCCGTCGTTTATCCCCAGCTCTATTTCATGAAGCCATTTTCGTTTCTATTTCCATTGGTGTGGAAAAACTCAAATTTCAAACCTCGTTGATGATGCATTGCTAGCTAAAATGGATGGTGAAAGCCGTGGCTCCAGTTAACTTTTTGAATTTTTTATATGCCATGGGATCCGGTCCCTTAGGAATTGACGGTCATCCACGAGCGGATTTTTGTGACGGAACAGACTGCGGATTCAGGGAAACTCGAGAAGTACTATTTGGACATGAAAGAGAGAATTTGATAGACAGTGTCCACATTATGGGTTTGAACTTGTAGGAGATACTTGTACAGATATTTGACCAACAGACTGGTGACATAATCTGGTCTAAAATTATTTGAATGATAATCAAACTTTGTTTATACGTAGTGGCATTAGGGCCTTGGTATTAATTATCGGATTTGCTTTAGTGATTACAAGAAGGGTGGACAGGAAAAAAAAGTTCTTATGTTTATACTGATACCTGATAAACAAATTGCAAAAAAAAATGTACAGTAGATTACACTAAATTTGTATAATATATTTAACTAATTGTACAGTATATAGGCATATTTGTGCAGTATATTTAAATATTTGTGCAGTATATTTAACTAGTATTTGTACAATATTTCAAACTATTTATTCATGCAGTATATCAAAATATTTGTACAATATATCAAACTATTTATGCAGTAAATCAAACTAATTATTTAGTATATTTTTCTATTTGTACAATATATTAAACTGTTTGTACAATGTTTCGAACTATTTGTACAACATTTCAAAATATTTATACAGTATGCTATGTGTGCTGTATGGTCACCATTATTTAAACCACAATGGACATTTTCCTACAACTGGCAGTAATTTATGCTTTTAGTAAGTTAAAAGGTGTAATGATGTGATGTACTTTTATACAAGTTAAACATGATGACATTTTTTAATTACAGTTTGTGTAGTTCATGATCAATTATGCTTTAAACTCGTCAACATGGTCTAGTTATTGTAAAATATGGTGATGTATTATAGTGTTCAAAACCTCCAAGTCATTTTTCCATACAAATGCGTTTAATGCTTGAATGTAGGAAAAGCAGGATACTTCATGTTCAGTTTTATGTAGTATACGTCATGTTCTATTAATGGTCACTTGAATTGGGGTGTGTCAGCAAAAGCATTAGGGTTACGTAAATGAATTTCCCATTTTGGGTTATGTAACATATGCCAGGTATTTTTAGCTCACCTTTAAAAGGCCAATGGTTAATGCATTGTTTACCAGTAGTAAACAGATGGTAATAAAATGTTGATGGGATGAGCGAGATATTGCCGATATAAAGCCCTGCTCGCCTATAAAAATACTCCTTTATCACTTGGTGAAAGGAATACAACCTACATTCATGCTTCTTGCCTTTGCTTTCATGGCAGAAAGATAGTCTGTTAATACACAAACTTTCCATCAACTTTTTTTCCCGACAACATTGTACATTCAAGTATTAACACTTGTCCATAAACTGTACTTTTTGAAAAATATGTTCATGATCACTTAAATATTTTGCAGATGCATCAAACATATTTTTTAGAATATTAGACGGTACAATCTTGGCTATACAGAGTGGACCAGAATTCCTCATCACCCCACTTTTTTTTTTCTCCCTTAAATCTTATAGTTATAAAAATTCTGTTAATGGGGTTTAAGAGGAAGTCATGTGTTCTATACCATTTTCGTTTCCATCAGATCCTAAACACATTGTAAAAAGTTTAAAAAAATTGCCAATGAAAACGAAAACAATTGATTTCATACAAACAGACCATTCTCGTTCTTTTCCTAGTTTCACATTTTGTCCTAAGTGATACAGGTCAGGAGTTATTATTTGGATTTCTGTCAACACATGGTCATAGTTAAAATATAACAACATTGGTGGATAGAGCACGCATGACTTCCTCTTTAACTCCAATAGCAGCATTTTCATAACTATAAGATTTAAGAAAAAAAAGTGGGGTGGTGAGAAATTTTGGCCCTCCCCCTAAAAAAAAATGTGATTACATATACGGGCTTGTTAGGTCAAAAAAACGTATCTTTATAAATATTACAAGTGAGGGCATTGCCTTTAGGATGTATGACAGTAACGTTTCTCATTTTCAAGTTGTCATAAAAGCACTCTTCTCGTCTTTTGCTTTTTTAACTGCAGTTCATTATTGCTTTGGTTCTTGTAGCTCTATCAAATTATAATGGGCTACCTTATGCATTTTTCACGAAAAGGTGGAGAAAAACATGCTTTGAAATTGTCGATCTGCCAGCTTTTCTGACAAATGTCCTGACAGATATTTTATCGTATTTCATGTTCTCCCCAGGGACTCAGTAATGTACGAAATAGTTCTGACAGTAGGACTTAAATTTAGCTTGTTTTTCCTCGCTTGCCACACATGCACTCAGCTTTGAAAAACATCACAAATAAATCAAAATTTATGTCTCTGTTTTTTTGATTCCGAAATAAGTGAAGTTTAGCAACAGGTCTTAAAGATAGTTTGGGACATGTTGACATTGTTCTACATGCTGATTACTGCCCTACTCACCTATTAACACTGTATGTTAAATTGGGCACTTTTGGAGCATTGATGTATCGAATCTAGGTTAGCAGCACACGTCCCTGAGGTGCTTTTGATCTTATTTCATGTTTTCTGCCTTACAGTAACTATACATGAGATTACACGACATTAACCTCCTAATTTCTATACCACATGAAACCTTTTAGGATAACTTGATAAGTGGATCCTATAGGAATAAAGTCTATCATGATCTTGGTTCTATAATGAACAGGGTGTTTTAAATTTCTTGGGTTAAAAATAAATACGAAAAGGAATATGCCCAAATATGGTCATACCTATCAAAATATGTAAATATTTGCCCATGTCTAACAAAGGTTCACAATTAGAATTTTATGATGATTACGTGGTTCCTTGGCACCTAATTAAGGTCTATACCTGGTTATATGACCCATTATTGGCCTCTGTGGCTTATTATCACACACATGTTTCCCATCATTGGCTAAATGTGGAACGTATATGGATCATCATTGGCTTAATATTCTTGCTTTCCTGTTGCGATGAATGACAGTTGAAGCTAAATAAGGTGAAATGCGTGGTTGTAAGTTTCTCTCGTAAACAGCAAACTCGCCAACCTGAGTACCTACTTTCTGGTTGCTATTCAACTCGCTATCGTTGATACTGTCAAGTACATATCTGTGAGTTTCTATTAACAAAAACTTCTCTCGGAATCACCATTTCACAAAAACTGTTGGTGCAGCGAATCAAAGCCATAGATTATTTAAACGCATATTTCGAGAATGTGGGGAAAATGTAGTGGACACTGTCAATGCATTAACTCTAGTTCGCCCTATATTTGAATATTGCGCTCCTATTTGGAAACCTCACAGGATGACCTGGTGAAAAAACAATAGAGATTTCTATTGTTATTTGGAACGTTGTTTTCTATTGGTATCAATAGAAAATTTCTATTGGTTTTATTGGTTTCAGTTGTTTTCTATGGGTTTCTATTGTTTTTTATTGTTCAGTCAATACAGCTAAACCATGCAAGTCAATAGAAGTCAATACATGAACCATAGAAAACAATTAAAATCAATAAATTATAAAGTGTCCAAACAACAATAGAAACCAATAGAAATCTCTATTGGTTTCTATTGTTTTTTTCACCATGGTGGTTCATATTCAGGATATAGAGATGGTCCAGCGTAGGGCAGCCAGATTTGTTAAGGGCAGTGACCAACATTCCGCGAGTGGCACAGAAATGCTCCACTCTCTAAATTGGGACACGTTGAGGTCCAGACGCGAAAAGTTATCAATGGGGTTATTCAAACGATTTAATCTTTCTCGTAATTCAAATATTTTAACGCCTAACGACCACTATACTGGAGTAGACATAATCACTCAAATCCTTTGAGCGAGCTCAAGAAAAATCTATCAAATACGGTAAATATTAAATTGGGAAACCGACAAGTTTTTAAAACAGAATTCAAAATTTTGTGAAATTTCTACACTTTCTTAGTTCCTGTAAGGCGGAATCGGACGACGAGGTCAGCAGCCTCGACACCTTGATCCCGCCACACAGCAGTTCGACGAGGTCACGAATCGGCATGACCCGCCACAGGCCGCGCGAGGGACTTCGTTCCCCTGAACTCCCCGCATTGCGCGGATGCCTTGCGTGCCCGACTGCCGAAGTCGCCGCTAGGGGGAACGCATGATATGAGTCGCCCCTACTAAGGTGGCGACCCGAGGTCAGCTGGGCGGCAACAAGGGGTCAGGCTGGCAGAACGATATCTACCTATCGACATCTTGGCATCATCTAAACCGTACGCTTCCAAACGATTTTTGCATAAACTCTCAAATATGGCAGTCAGCATTCACTGATGCATAAAATGCATTTTTTTTAGATAAATTGACGGCTTTTGTTCTTCTTCAAAGTTTGGACAATCTGCCTAACATGTTCGATTTAGGATCCGCTTTTATTGTCGGATTTTTTTTCCAACAAAAAAGAAATATGTATATGCACTCTGAGCGCCAATAATGCCTGTTCAGTATGATGTCAAGGTAGTCACTTCAATGATAAGCCAACTGGGATGGATTCATGTCGTCGTCATGGTAACCGCTCCACTGTTGCCTTATAATGTAAAGCCCTTACTTATTGCGAGGAATCCTTATTATATTTAGACGATGGAAGGGGCTTTCCTATTAATAGATGTTGCGTTTTCGCACAACAGGTGGACGTGCTGCAAATCCATATCCAATTTCTTATTTCTTTCGCCCCCAAGACGCTGTCTGGAGGCTCAAATTTATTGCTACACGTATTTTTTTTGTATTTTTTTTTGCCTCCACTTTCTTCTATTCGGTTGGGACACGCCTTCTAGTGCGATTCACAAAGTAATGCTTTCATCAATTTTGTAAACTTCTTTATGAAATTGTGAACAGTGATCCACTCAGCGCCAAGGAAACACCTTAAAACCAAATTGCCGGGGAGTTACTGTAAGAACAGTGTCTGTTCGCAATGTATGAAGTTATATATTTCACTTCACTACTAAATGGTGTTAAATTTTCGCTTCCATGTATTATAGTAAACGATCCTCACCAAACTCATGACCCAACCACATGTGACATTATGCCTTCCTTTAGAAAGGAGTCAACTAAGGAATCATTAAAAAGGACGTCCTCAATAGAGGGTTGTGGGGAGGGGGGGGGGGAGGGTGTCTTCTGACATGTACACACCATATGGACAGAGGGGCGGGAGGGGTGCTTGGATATTTATAGGATAGGGCGTTGTATTTTCTACACATTTTGTGGACACCCTACTTTTCACAAAAAAATTAAGGACGTGTGTGAGGGGGTGGGGAAGGGTAAAATGAACACCCATGTTGACAGGGGGTCGAGGGGGATGGTCAACGTTTGAAGAAATTTCGGGAACGTCATTTTTGAATGGATCCTAATCTAATCTCTCCCGCCAAGGTTGTTCGTGTAGAAAGAAGCCCCTCAAGTTTTGAATTGTGAGGGGAATATTTTTGGGTGATATCCTTCCGTGTTTGGTTGCAAGCCTGTATGAAGCACAGCACACATAATTGAACTTTAATCACCAGAGATTTTATTGGTTGAATTTGGAGCCCGCAGTTATAAAGGAGTTAATCCAATAATTATTGATTACAGATTAACTCTCCAAGCAATTCACCTAAGTCAATTTTCATCTTAAGAGCCAAGTAAAATCCCATAATGTATAGCGAGACAAGATATAATGCCCTAAAGATTCATCCTTTCTTTATTATTTAAAGTGTACATTTTGAAATATTTCCATCAGTTTCTAATTTTGACTGAGAGGCCTTCATTTTGGGGATTTCCTATTTTCAAAGTTGCTTTATGTGAACCTCTTTCCAACATCCGGCCCTTTGCTACTGGCAAAGTAATCTTTAATTTTCTCTTTATTTATTTCAGGTTTGGAGTGTCACTGCCATGTGATTAACGAGATTTATGGACTTGGGAACTGACCGGAGGCCAGTTATGTGGTACTAATGAGCGCGTTGTGCAAAGCAGTGGTCATGTGACCTACCAAAGGAAACTTTTTCGCTAAATAATTGGCTGAATCTGCGAGCCAAAAAGATTTTCATCGAAATGCGAGTGTGGAAGTTGTGCCTCTTACTCCTCAACGAATAGGGATCTTCAAAATCCAACGAGAATATTGAACTGGAAAACAAATAACTTCAAAAATTTCGTCTTAATCAGTGGTTCTTTATGGTTGAAGATTTTAAGGTAGGATGACACATTGAACATAAGTTTTTCCGTTATTTTAATCGCGTACATCCAGGTGGCGCTATTGCTAATGCTATCTGGGGACTTTCAGGCCATCTACGGTGAATGTACCTGTACTGTAAATAACAATGTACACATCATATTAGTACTGATGGAAAATGACTGATGCCATAATTTACACACATATTTCAAAGATCAAAGATTTAATTTAAAGATACTTTTCATAAATGGCGCGAAACGTTTAACACAAACTGTAAGTTTCTCGAAATGTTATTGAAAATATGGGATAAAGAAAACGTACATTTTGTATACGGGGTGCATCAAAGTAATGTTGATGTAAAATTTAAATTATACATATGTATATTTAAAATGTATGGTTCTTCAAAAAATATATATAACAGTTGTATATCTTGTATATGGTGGTAAAAAACACAAAATTCATTATATCAATAATTTCGATGACGTCACATATTGCCCATCAATTGCCAAATATGGTTCATATATGGCCCGTCAAGGGCCAAATATGGCTCATACGTGGCTATATATGGCCTATACATGGCGATATTTGGCCCATAAATGTCGATATATGGCTATATAGGGCCAAGCAAGTGTTAATATGGCCAAACGGGAGTTAAATATCTCCCAGACATGACTGAATGGCCCATTAATGGTTAAATATGGCCCATGCATGGCTTTATATGGCCTACACATGTCCATAATAAACACAAGTTAAGGAACTTTAAAGTAGGGAAAAACGAGCAATTTTTTGCTACAATGGTTACACCAGATTACACTAGGATTTTTTTTAAAAACTATAGCAGTTCTACCCATAAATTTAGGTTAAAATATATAATTTTCCACCCGGGGCTTCACAAGTGAAATTTCCATGAACGAATTTGACATATATCTTTTCCAATATTTGTGCAAATGTGCCGCTCGGGTGTTTTATTTTTTTCGAATTTACGATAATTAATTTAGTCTTTAAGAAGACCCTACATAAGAGACTCTCACATGGAAAAGAAATGAATTTAAAAAATGCATAAAGATTGAGACACTGAAATGCATTTAAAAATGCATGTTGAATGTATTTTTAAATATATTTGTAAACGCAGTTTTAGAAATACATTTTTAAAAATGCATTTCAAAATGAATTTCTTAATGCATTTTTAAATACATTTTCAGTAATGCATTTTCGGTGTCTTAATCTATATGCATTTTAAATGCATTGCAAATGCATTTCTTTTCCATGTGGGCTAACAAGCTATAGATATCACGTTCAGTTTGCCAGTAATGTTTAGTCCACTTTGACACTGCTTTTTCGCGTCATGATTAACGATTCATCACCTCAAATAAACGAAAATAACATGAGATTGAACGGTTCATTTTCTCCTTCTGCTACTCACATGTGTGCTGATGAGCAAATCTTGTATCCTCTACTTTATCCTTTAAAACATGATAGCGAGGCAGTGATCATTATGAGAATCCAACACATGCTTCTTAATTGAAATGCTCGTCGTCTAGACCTCATTTAGTATGAAGATTTTGCCGAAAGTAATTTTTGCAGCGCCGCCACTTATCATTCGAAACATCGCAATTTCGACATACGAGGGCCTTCTAAGTAAGAAAAAAAATGTTGAAAGTGATGACGGGGTTCGATACGATGTATTGGTTTTATGCTAAATTTGATGAGGGAGGCGGAGGAGGAGATGAGTAGAGAAAAAAAATACCATCTTTTAGATATTTTCCGCAATGTTGGAAGTGGTGCCCTAAACCCACGCAGAAGTACTCGAGTAGCATCCATTATGAAGTGGTAGCAAAATGAAATCTAGTGTGCAAAATAATTATCTTGATACGGCCCTTGACATCTTTTACAGAAATTCATGTATATTGACCTCGAACCTTACGAATCCTTAAAAACCGTCTGCGAATTTTGCTGCATTACAGATGTTTGAGTAAAAAAAATTGATTTTAAGAATACAATAAATTATTCAAAATAATGCAAAATATCAAATATAATTTGGCATCAGAGCACATCTTTTCTAAAAAGGTTGTTGAACTTCATTGTCATTAAAGTTGATGCCGGACTACTCCAATAACTTAGTAGATCCCTGAGATAAATTTCTTCATTTTTTTAAAGTAAAAGTGTGATTTTCAAAATAAAAACGAAATTTTTCTGCATTAAAAGTGAGATTTTTCTGGGTGAGAATGCAAATTTATTTCATCTTGTCCAATGTTCGGCTCCTCCAGGACCCGCATAATTCTAGCGATCCTGAATATATGGCCAAAATAGTCCACCCCAAGATTCTGCTTCATATACCCCCACATTCATATACCCCCACATTCATATACCTTTGAATAAGTTTTAATATTTTCCAAATAAACTATTACTGGCACCGTGGCACGTGTTTGAAAGGTGCTGAATTGATGTCAGTGCTTAACCCTCATCATTGGTCGATCTGTGGGACCAATTTCCTCGTATTTATTGAACCACGTTCCTTCAACCTATTTTTGTTGCTGTCAAAAAGCTGTTTTTGTTCCCTGTCACAAAAAAATCAATCTGCAGATGACAATTATATCAAGTAGTAGAGGCATTGTACTTCTCCATCAGTGGTTGAGGGGCTTGACCACGTGAACGTTTCCTGTAGCACTGCGGCCTGGTGAACGAGATTGGTTTTTTTTTAAGGGAACTGGGACCGATAACGTGACGCCAGGCAATGTTTCATACTCGGTGTTAGTGCTTTTTTTCTTTCTTTAAAAAGTATGAAACACTTCAAAACCTGGACTTTCTCATGCAGTCACAAACGCGAAGAATACACAACCGAGAAGACTTGTTGGTCGTCTTCGATTTTTTTTATTTTGCAAATCGATTGCTGCAGTATATAACCGGAAATTCACTTATTGGAGAAAGTTTAAAGAGCATGATATCTTGTGAACTTGTCCACACACAAGGTTCCGATGCAAAAGAAAGAAGAAAGGTGCATGCATCTCTAAGGGGGTCAAAAGTCATGCTAAAAAATGCAAAGCAATATTAGGGGTACTCAAACAGACCCCAAAATTTCCCACAAAATGGCCTACCTGGCTATTCTCTTGATTTAGTAAAAATTCAATCTAACAATGCATGCATGATGTCTGTCGCTACTGACGTAGAAGCATTCTTCTGAAATTGGGTATGACCCCTTACCATATATGACATTTATTTGCTAACTGTGGTGTACTGAGTTGAATTGAATTGGCTTTGTAAGTTAGTCTTCTGTTTTTATTCTTGGTAAACAGACGTCATTTTTTTAGTACATCCTTGTGCGTGCTTGTAATTTTTTGATTTCATAAAGTAACATCAAGTTTATTTTATGTGGGTATCCGGAAAGTTCATCGACTGCAATTAATCGAAAGGATACTTAACCAATTTTTATGATAATTGCTTGAATACATTGTATAGATAGTGATGAATGTCAGGTTTTGCATCTCCAGTAAGGGCCAACTTAAGGTATTCCTAACTTAACAAGGAATTGGGATGCTACCTTGTGTACTAACAGAAACTATCATGAAATACACCTATACCTCGATATACTACCGCTCTTTGTACGACTTTCGCTATAACGGCCTTTTTTAATTATGGCACTGTTTCGATTTACGGCTCACAATGTTTCGTTATACGGCCAAAAAAACCTGCTGATATGTTACCCCAATTTGCACAAACAAGGTCGGATATGGCTAACATTAAAACACTTATGGGTTTCACTTAGTTTTAGAAAAAAAAATGATATTTACAATGCAGAAATAATTGATTCGTTATACGGCTTTTTCGCTGTACAGCCAAATTTTCCGGAACGTATCTAGGCCGTAAAGCGTGGTATGGGTGTACTTCTAAAAAATATACATATAGTTGTCTTTGAATTTTTTATTAATTAATTGTATTTGAATTTTTTAATTAATTAATTGTATTTGAATTTTCGTATGTATCCATTAATTATCCTTTTGACGAATTGCAGGGAAAGGGGGGGGGGAAGAAGTGGGGTAAACTGACGGTGAATTGTTGTAATGAATTGCAGTCGGTGAACTTTCCTATTTGTACAGTGTATAGACTTACAATTAACCCAGACACATTTTTGAAATTAACTAGCACGACCATCAGGCATCGTGCTTGTTGGGTGCAAATCAACCTGAGCGAAATCTGAGTCCCAATATTTACAACCCTTGCAACTTTGGAGGCAGAAAACAATCTCATCCTACTGTTGTTGGGATACATTTCACCTCCTCATCATTCTTCAGACTGTTAATGATGATAATTTCTGGAATTGCTTTTAGAAATAGGAAGCGGGATGTAATGGGTAGTCATTTACATCTGTATCTGCAGTCATTGATTTCATTATTTTGAACCAACCCTAGTAGGGGAACGTGGGGCAGAACGGGGTAGTGAGGCACAACGGGGTACCGGGTCTATTTGTCTAGTAAGTGCTGCAAACCCGTGGAGA
>JAQGBW010003103.1:0-17307 GCA_034698625.1 Julus scanicus
TCTCCATTTTCGTGAGTTTCTGGTAAATTTCCATCACATTAAAGAGCGTAAAGACCGGATAGTGATCTATAAATGGCATCGTCTCGTGAGTGTTATTCGTCCATATGGGATAAAAAGTTGATTCCTGAATTATTAAAGGGAATTCGGGTCTCCGAAAGGGTTTTAGGAAATTATAAGCCAAAAGAAGATGAATATGCAAATGGTAAGTTAATGTTCTAGCTGTCTAAATTGGACCTAAACGTACTCTAAAAACATGAAAATCTCATCTACCTTTCATGTGCTGTTTTTTCAGATTCTAAGGTCGACCCATTGCTCTGTTTGGGAGATTTGGAAATTGCAACAACGAAAACTTGCTCCGTGTGCAATGTCACATTTAAATCACGACAGGAACAAGTAATTTCAACAATTTTTATGGCCCATAACATTTTCTGGAAAAATGATATGCTTATGATTTCTGATATCCATTTAGGTGAATCATTTTAAACTGGATTTGCATTGTAAGAATCTGAAGAGAAGGAAGGAGGGGTTACCATGTCTTAATGACCCAGAAAATTCTGACCAAACTGCTGTTCGAGGTACTGTACGGACACATCCTTGCCGTTCAAAACATCAGATCATTGAGTCGAATAAAACTTGTGCTATTTAATAGGGACAGGCAGCTCTGCTTTAGAGGCTGAGGATACTGGCAACCAGAATGAAACAGGTAAATGGAGAATTTGATGATACATGGCGAGTACACATATGCATATTTCGTCGAGTGCCGAGTTTTTACGGGAACGACGATTATTGAATTGTAATCATGTTTAAAATGTGTATTCCCCGCAAATGTAATTGAAATTATATCTCAGCCGACTCATCGCACAAATGATATTGTAGGAAACTGATCGATGAATTGATTAAGGCATCGTTTCCTTCATATAATATCATCTTTTATTTATAAATCACTTGACTAATATTTGAAACAAGTGTAACTTTTTCACTAAGTAAATATTCCCCCCTTTCACTCGGGACATTATACAGACTCCTTACGGGAAAAGGCAAGATACACACTACTAAAACGGCATGCAAGTAGCCACTCGAGCCTCGCCAAATGGTGGTGGTGTTAATAAACTATTTCTTGTGTCTTAGGACCTAAACCGCTTCTTCCTTATTTGTGACGTTTCTGCAAGCGTCGTCATACAGATTCCTAATCATTTTCCATTTCTGTAGAAAGCGACGACTCGTGCTCGGTGTCGGAAAACGAAACCGAATCATCCGCGACGAGCAATTCCTGCTCGATACGCAGAGCCAAAATATATTTTGAAAATGAAAATGGAGACATGCTGTCCGTGTACAAGTGTATCATATTAAAGAAAAAGGTAACGCCCGACGGGATAGATTGTGACATAAACACTGCATACCTGAAGTAACGACGAGTAATTGCAGGATATACCTCTTGGTGAGGTTGAAGTCATTGATAGGTTAAACCAGCTTCCAGCCGCCACGACCTGGGCTGTATTGTTGCTAGGTGCAGGCCATTTTGCAGGAGGAATTTTCAAAGAGCAAGTTTGTTACAGCTAGATTTGAAGTTTGATTGCTTACCCTGGATGAAACGAAAAAAAATGGTTGAATTGTGCTTTCAGAAACGAGGTGGTAGCCCACAAGACTTTCCATCGCTACGTTACCAGAGCCAAGCAAGGATCCGCACAAAGTATTCACGATCAGCAACGTAAGCACGCAAAATCTGCAGGTGCGCAAGTGAGACGGCACAACGAGCTTGCTTTGACCGAGGTAAGATTACGTGGCCATGCCAATTTGTTTATGGCTTTCAAAAGTAAAAATAAGATTTTGACAACTTGCTAAATAGGACATAAAAACTCTGTGTCAAGCGTGGTCGGGGCATCTAGAAGCATGTACTCACATTTTCTACCGTGCAACCGGAAATAACAAACGGGTCCTCTTCGGTGGAAAGTCACCTTTGTTCAAAAAGTCCGACGACCGCTTTTGCAGTATCCCGTTTCCTACGAGACAAGCAACGCACAAAGAAGTGGTTAGAGTCCACGAAAAGTTATCTGCAATCGAGAACTGCGGTTAGGGTTAAAATTGTTTTACCTGCGTGTGGTCTGGCTTGTTTGCGAAGTAAGCTCTGGTTAACCGCTTTCTTTGCAGGAAGTGCATCCGCGTGGAAGGAGAACCAACAGGTACCAGCGACTCCGGCCAGTCCAAGAAGGACGACCGTAAATAAACAGAAAGTCAATTATTCCGGTCCGAGCAACGGGCAAACTGAGACAAATCAAAGAGAAGACAAAGTCGAGCCGGTTGCACCAACCTCGGATCAAGCGGATAACGATGGACGGGTTCGTCCGATCCGAGAAATGAGTGCGACCAAGATGCGACAAGGTAGCAAAAATGGCACTTGTCCAATATCACAAACGCGATCGTTTTCAAAACTTCAATAAATATATTTATGCTCCTTTCTAGAAACTCCGCAGCGCAGTAGGGAGTCCAGCATCGATAGCAGCAATGATAACCTCATTCTAAATATGCAAGAAGAACTCTTCAGTACCTCAGGGCTGAAGCAATTTGAAGTGTTCTTCAACGAAAAAGAGGTGCTTGCGCCTGTGTCAAAAGATTCAACCAGCAGCAAACAACAGAATTCTCCCGTTTTTGGCAAGTATTGACCGTTGGCTCTACATCGTCTCGCCCACGAACAGATTTCTGACTGAGAATACATTTTATAGATAAGGAAGAGCAGCGGTTACGCAACGCTCTGTACACCGCTTGCAGGGTGGACGACAGCGAGTCCCTGCAGCGTCTGCTTTCCCCGCTGAATCCAGGAGGCGTTGAAAACCAAAGCGGCACTAAGCAGGACAAGCTTCTTGAAATGCTCAATTCCGCTTTTGGGAATACCGGATCCACTCTCTTGCACGTCTGCGCTCAGTACGGATACAAGTCGTTGATCTGGCAGCTGTTGGAATGTGGCGCAGATCCCGCTATCGGCGATAAGAAGGGACAGCCGGCATACATTATTGCTGTCAACAAGGAAACTCGCAACACGTTTAGGAGATTCATGGCATCTTTCCCTGAGAAATACGACTACGAGACTGCTCAGGTTGTCATGATAAACGGATTTCTTAAATATTTTCATAGAACTTTCAAGGTTACATTTAAACGAACCATCGAATTTCAAGTTTTGCATCCAACTGTGGTTCGTCTAACAGCAAACACCACAATGCCTTATACTTAGCTTTTTGTCTTGTAGATTCCCAGTCCGTTATCCGAAGAGGCCGAGAAGACAAAACTAATTAAGCTTCAACAGAAACGTCAATTGAGGAAACAGAAAACGAAAGCCTTAAAGCTGGAGCAGGAAGAGAAAACAAAATTCTTGAACAGCACAGACGCAGATAAGGTGAGAGCAAACCACGAGTCAAGAAATGAAAATAAGACATTTATTGTTAACGAGTGTCAAACTAGTATCAAATTTGGACTAGTTTGGCATTATATTTACAGCACGAAAACAAACAAACAGCATGAAATCAAATACCCTCTCTATATTATCATACAATAGGTTTTGCAGTCTAAATTTGAAATCTGCTCGTTACTAATTTAAAATTTGTCCTTTTAATTTCAGAAAATTAATTCCAAGACTCAAAAAGGAGCTTTGAGATGCTTTTTTTGTGGCGAATCTCTCGAAAACAAAGTTCCCTTCGCCTATGACGAGTACAAGTTCTGCACGCTTAGGTGCTTGCAACTGCACAGGAGAAGGTAGCAGCACCAAGTGTGAACTTATTCTGGGGAAATAAAAACGTGAACATGTAATAAATTTATTACACGTTCACGGATATGCTTACTTGTGTAAAGGTTAATTTCGGCATTTAGGCTAACAGACTGCATATTTACAAGTAAACAAATCCATAAACATCGAATACATTTATTTCACTTTCACGTGGAATAAATTTACTCCACGTTCAAGGATTCGTTTACTGTGGAATGTTTTGCATGCAGAGTATGTTAGTTGAAATGCTAAATTAACATTTACGCAAGCATATCTGTGGATGTGAAGTATATTTATTACACATTCACGGATTTCATTCCCCAGAATTACAAGATCAGAAACTTTAGTGTGTGAAATGGGTTTAATTTCAGATAAATTGGGCATTAAGCAAATACTTGAAGAAGTCATCGTGTAAAGTCTATAAACGTCTGAATAAACAAAATAAATGGAAAATAATTTATTCTGGCAAATTCATTTAAAAAGGAGCTTTGAGATGCTTTTTTTGTGGCAAATCTCTCAAAAACAAAGTTCACTTCTCCTATGACAAGTACAAGTTTTGTAAGCTAGTTGCTTGCAACTGCACAGGAGAAGATAGCAGCACCGAGTGTGGCTTGATCCTGAGGAAACAAATCCATGAACATGTAATAAATTTAATACACAGTCACGAATTTTTGTTTTTGAACATTATTCTAGTTTTCTCATCTTTCCATTCTACTGTGATTGGAAACCCGTTTTCCGATCACAATAGAATGGAAAGATCCCAACCCGGTTTCAGACACATGTAAATATAGGTAGATAAGTTTCAATTTAGCGTCTATTTGTGGTTTATAATTAGAGCCCCAAATATTCATTTTGAATCCTTGCCAAATTATTTGCCATTTTTAATTGCATTCTGTAAGCACTTATATTTAAAAATTTTGTTTCGGTTTATACTTTTTTTTGCAGAACCCTAGCAGTAATTTTCAATCTGAGCAAAACTTGGTTTTTCTACTGTTTCAATATGCCAATTTTACACTGTCACGGATTTTTTCCCCGACTGATTGTTGGTGAAACCACAAATAGAGACGATAAAATTGAAACTAATCTACCTCTATATTTAAACGTGTCTGAACACATTGCAGTTAAAGCAACTAAAAAATATGGTTTCTGGAAATTAGCAGATTCTACGTCCAAGTTTTAGTGATAAAACCAAACAAATAAACAGTAAAATGTAACAAAAGTCAGTCATTTATAAACTCATAAATAGCTTTCAAATTAAGCATTACTTTGAAAATCTGCTCAATACTTCTGCTTCATTACTCTTTAGTGTTCCTACCTAAAGCAATCTAGCAGTTAATATTTCGTACACCATTCTTCGTCTGAAATAAGGCATGTCCTCCTGTATGCAAAAAAAAAAACATTTTAAAATGGCATGGTCACATTCAACAAAACGCGGCATGGTGAATTCTAACGTTTGCTTACTTGGGTAAAGGTAATCTTTGCATTTCTGCTAATATATTCCGCATATTTGCATGCGAACATGCCACAGTCGCTGCCATTCAGTTGATTGGGTTTCTCCTAAAGTTTAAACAAAGAATTATGAAAGAGTATGAAACGATGAAATTAAGATATTTCTGGCTAGTGTGGCTACCTGTGCATACGTTTAATTAATGCCTAGTTTTGTTTCACAAACGTAAGAAGTTTGTTGTAAGCTTACAGTATATTATAGATACCCCCAAATGTATTGGTCATGAAAGTAATTATGGCCGAATTTGTATTTAATTTGTAGAAATGAGAATCGATTTACCCACCTTAACAATTTCGAGGCGCCATTCTGATGTGTCCAATTTCACCTTTTTCTTGTCGAGACTTTCAGCTTCCAGATAGCCTTTTAGGGCATTCAGGCACTGCTGGTTTTTCCCGCTCATGGAATCGTAGTAAAGTATTTTTTTAGAACGAAAATCAACAACCTGAAAGGAAAAAAACAAATGTTAACGGTTTTTTGTAACTTTAAGGAATACAAAATGGGACATTTAAACAAAAAAACTCACTGCTAAACACCAGTGAACACCTAAATGAACGGGCACCAGCATCAAATCGTGGGCAAAAATATCAATTTTTCGAGTCCACCGTTTCAGCGAAGGGTGTCCGTTGCTTATAAGTTTTGGGTAAAAAAACGTGTTGCACACATAGACCGATGGATAGTTGTCGGATTTACCCCGTTCATATAACAGTGTGAAATAAAAGTTGATGACCTAAAGAAAAATAAATGTTAATATCTTGGATTAAACCATCCATCATTTCACTCAAGGCTCAAAAACTATTTCCTAACCTCATCATTGAGCCAGTTATCCCGATTTAAGGTTTCCATGTCACGCCTGGTGATTTTGAGATTAAACGCTTCAACGAGCACTTCGTTCGGAGGTGTTGGACGCAGAGCTTCTTTGATTTTACTTAGCATTTCCGGCGTCAGATCTACCGGCAAAAATAATGGATCAGGTTTTTTGCATGAAAAAAATCATTACAATCACGGTGACCGAGGCGCAATGCCAGTCTTAATCGCCATGGTCGCAACCTCAACCAATGGTAACAAAACTAAGAATTTCACTGACCAACTAATTTTTCAATTTCCTGAACCTCTTCATCTTCCTCTATGTGCTGGATTTCTTGGAGCCTTAATACGTTTTTCATTTTCTCTGCCAACTCGGCATCCATTTGTTTTTTATGTTTGGCTGCCACTGCTTCAGCATTCTCGATCTTTTTGTTCATTTCTGCATCTCGGCATTGATATTTGCTAACTCTATAGAAGAGAAGATTTTCATTAATCGGCAGGGTAAATTCCAAAATTAGTGCAAAAATGTGGTAGTTTGGTAGAATAAAGAGTAAGTGGAATTTAAAATCTGTATTACTTTTTTAAGAGTAGCTTAACATAAAAAATAACTGGAAAACGAAATGTGAGCACTATAAAAATCAACACTTACATGCTGGAAAGCCAACTTTCATTAGTATAAACTGAATCCAGCAGAGGATTTTCTTGTAGTTTGAAATCGTCAAATTCACTGCAACGAATGCAAATAAATTATCCATGTGCACACACTTTCGTGTTTAGGGCAGATTAATTTTTATTCTGTTATTCCGGGCTGACCTAACGTACCACTCATGCACAAAACATTAAATTTCGATCAAAATTAAATTTAGACGTAGAAAATTATTAAATATAAGTGCTTACAAAATGAAATTGAAAATGGCAAATAATTTGGCAAGGATTCAAATGAATATTTGAGGCTCTTAATTATAATGTTCATTGGTGAAACCCCACATAGGGACGATAAAATTGAAACTTATCTACCTGCGTTTAAAGGTATCCGAAACCAGGTCGGGATTTTTACACGTTACAGTGGTCGGAGTGACCTTTTCCTTTGGCCCTATAATTTTCTTTTCCAGTTTCTCTGGTTTTTTCGAACCGAACGTTTGCATAGACGAAGATAACCCTATAACTTCTATAACAAATCAAGCACAAACATAATTAAAAATCTAAAAAAATGAGAGAAAATGCCAAAACATTTATACCTTACCGATTTCTGGAGATGAAGGTTTAGAGGGAGATATTTTCCGTTCAACCATTTTGACACTATTTGATCCACAAGAGGAACTTAGCCATATTACTTCCTCTGATGCATCGTGACATTGCTTCAAAACGGGAGTTACATCCGCTTTATTTAAACTTGGAAAAACGCGCCGCTTTAAATTATCTCCATACGAAATCCCCAACTTTTGTTTTGAAATCGGACTTTTTCGCTTCGTCACGATATTTTCTCTTAATGGAGAAACAAATTGTTGTCACCGATTGATCATGAATAAACAAAATTATAGAGAAGCTATGTAGTGTCCACTTACTTTCTAGAGTCATTGATCTCAACTATTTTTTGAGGACATAAAGACCACACCGAGCTGGGAGTTTTTGATGAATTGGCCGAATAGAAATTTAACATCTTTGCGTATACCGCTCGTTCATCTAATCGAACACTCTGTAAACAGAACGATTGGGATTTCTTGTAACAGTCATGCACTTATACGGTAAATATAAATTATTAACGATTTTCAGAAAGCTTGCAAACCCTATAATCAGGGTTACGAACTACACTGTAATTGTTGGCATTTGCTAGAACTGCAAATAACAAGCGAGTTTAAGACGAGGTGACATCTTACATTCTGAGCCGTTGAGCCGCAGCCACTAAACTGCACGTTTTCTCGATCGGTAAGGTTGTAAATTGTACTAGAACTGAAACCTGCAGAATTCCTGCGTTTAAACGGCGTTGACATATGGAAAGAGTTCCTGGTTTCAGATTGCCTAAAAGCAATACACAAAAAACAGATGTTAGGTTATTTGAAAAATGTGCATGCTTAAGAATCCTACTAAGTATATGAATGCACCCTACCTTACGCCATTTCCGATATTTGTTTTCTTTCTAATCGAAGCTAGCTTGACATTTTCGGTCATGTTTTGGGATCTTGTACGAGACTCTGTGTGCGAACAATTCGGCATACATTGGTATCTTACTGGGAAAACATGCATATGCAAATCCTAATGATGTACAATATATTTACCTTGTACAGATCGTCTCGAAAGAGGCGGTCGTTTTAATGACTTCTGAATACCATCTTCCCAGCCATTTGTAGGATCATTAGGAACAACCTGAAAGTTTGTTAACAGCATTAAAAACATTTCCTTCGAAGTTATAGACAAAAAATAAATGTATGTAAATCAATATAATCGATACAAATTGGGGGACGTTTGAAGATGACGGAGGCAGGATGGACAATTTAATGACTAATTTTAACCACAGTTCAATGTTTTTAAACTCGTGGCATATCATTTGGTGTTGAAATTGTTATAGGACACCAGAATATTTCTACTTTTCTTCAAAAAATAAAAGAAAAAACCCCTCCATGATTAACCACGATTCTAAAAACTACCACAGAACACCAGTTGAAAAACACTGCTACAGCTTAGAAACTAGGTGGTTGGGATCACTATGTCACAAGTTACTACTACTATTACTACTACTTCATAGTGATTCCAGAGTAAAAATTGTAAATGGCAAATGTTATGATATCATATAAAAACATGGTACAAAACTACAACATAAATGCAATACAAAGAAAACTGACCACTATTTCGGGCAATATTGAAGGGCCGCCGCCGCAACCGTCATCATCATCATCATCATCAATTGTAATTACTTCCTGAAATCCTTGCTGGCTTTTTGATTTAGCTCCAGTTAGATTTGAATCGGCACTCGTATAAAAAGACTGGTTAAACCTTCTTTTCGACTTGGCAATCCAATCTGCTCCAATGTTTCTCAGGGGCATTTGTAGAGAGGGACGATCTAGAATTTATAGAAAACAATCATGCTTGAAATAAAAATTGCAATTATTTATTTTAACTGCTGTAACTTGGGCTGCATGTACTTACTGGGATTAGGATTCACATGCTCCATACGTGGTCGTTTGGGGTTTGTAACCATTACTTCAATATCCATATCATCGTAGTCTTCATCATCATCATCATCACCATCCCGGCAGCTGTCACTACAAATAGTTATGGTTTTTGTAAAAAAACGTTTGGATACAAAAAAAAATTTCAAATGCGTCATAGTGAGGAATATTCTTGAGCCAAGCAAACCATTTCATTAAATAGTTTGGTTGAATTACTAATATGGGATTTAGCAGAGTTGGGCAAATCAGTAGTAGTACTGATTATGAATGTAGTAGAAAATACTCCATCGTACGAGTAGAGTACATGTAGTTGGTAATCGTATGAAATAAGTACTATAGTGCCGTAACTTTGGAATCATAACTTTTACATTTCTACTTATGATCCTTTTGTTATCGAATGTTCGGTTCTTTTTTAGCTTTACTTATTAAGATTTTCCTATATTTTGGGTTCCCTGAACAATACTTTTGCAATCAGTCTTTTACCCGTAATCAGTACTTATTTTGAACACAGTTTACCCATGTCTGATTACAATAATATTCTTACTATGGAGTATGATTCCAATGATTCCACGGGTAAATCAGTACTTCTGCACATGAGTACATATTTGCCCAACACTGATTACTTGTGTACTCATAATTTCAGATGACTTTAAAACTCAATAACTGAAAGTAAAGCTACGTATCCACCAAAAGAAATATAAGCATAAAGATCAAACATACACAAACAACACTAAAACATTGTTTTCAGCATGTTTTTCCAAACATGTGTGGCAAATTCCTTTGATCCGGACCGCCACTCGAGCGATCGCTACGACACATCAAAAAACATCAAAATGTGGGGGAAAAACATGTTTTCCCCACATTGTTCGCAAACACTTCTGGACACATCAATGTTAGTAAGCTATGTTTTTTGTGTGGTAAGTTTCTTTTGGTGGATACCCACCTTTACTCGTAACTTAAATTCATTCAATGTACTTAATTACTGCCCAACACTACATTTTCGATTGTGAATAAACTACGCACACCTGGATGGATAATTACAAAAGTTTATCGAATATTAAATCTAGGTTTAGTTTTGGTTTAGTTTTTATGAATGCATCGCATTAAAAGCATCGTGCAACAATCTGTCGAAAAAAACGCGTAAAAAAGTGGGGCTGAAGTTTGAATGGAAAATGACGAATTAACCCTAGAATCTGAGTCGATGTAGGCCTAACAAAAGGGGCCATATATATATATGCAAGCGCGGAAATCAGGAAAAAAAACACACTGATATTTTTATAACTAAATATAGAAGAATACTAAAATATTAAACAAGCGTGCAACGAAATGAAGAAAAACATGCAATCTAGCAGCGATTTACGGAAGCGTCTGATAAATTTCCAGCATTCTTACCGACATGACAGTTCCCGTTTCCTTGAAAAAACAGATGGGAATGTGCCCAGAATCCTATCAATTATCGAGAGCATGGATGCTAAACCTGCGTTCTGGATAAAGGCATCGAATCAAACACAACAAAATATATGTAGTCCACGCGAAACGCACCTTGGTTTATCACTGAAAACAAAATGGCGGACAACAGGAAAAACAACACCATGGCGGCAATAGTGGCAACTTAAATGCAATGGCGCTTCTGTTAAATGCCTTCACTGCAAATCAAAAACGCGCGCCAATTTCAAATCAACATAAAGACTTTTTAACTATTTAGCTATACATTTTAGCCGATTAAAAGGCCTATTTGCATAAAGATCAGTTGAAATGTGATTTTTATGCATGCGACATCTTCATGGCATCTTGATTTAGATTTCTAATGTATAATAGATTATAGATGTAATTTTTTGAACATAAATGGGAATGGCAGGATAAAGTGAAGTTAATGGTCCCAGGGCCTTAGCCACCAACGACCCATCGAGAGCTTAAACCGAGATTCAGTGTAGATTGTTGCACGTTAAAGACCCCTCGAGAGGTGGTCTTAGTCCCCCTGGCGTTGGTGTTTAGCCTTAGCTGCAGAAATAGGCCAATAAACAAGCATACAAACAATTAAGGCCTTATCTCAGATGGAATGGTCAGAGAGACATCCTAATAAGCTGAGGATAGATTGGGCAGTTTCCTACTAATATGGATGAGGTTATGAAACATGTATTCACAATAATTCAATATAACACACATGAAATTCTAAAATTAATTGTACTTATATCCATACTTATTTATTTTTAAAATATAAACGAGTTATAATCATTGTAGCATGCATCAGGCAAAAAGACAAATATTCCAGTGATGTTTTAATAATAATAATCTAAAAGTATGCACATTTAAAATTAAATATGCACAGAAATTCAAGGAATAAAAAGCAAAGGAGGATAAAATTGGCATAGTGTAACAAAAAAACCAAGTTTTGCTATAAATGAAAATTAGAGCAAAACTATTGGTTTTTTCATTTGTTCATCTATAGTACATCAAAGATTCCGTGGTAACCCCGTTAATAAGTAACAGCAGGCCGATTATGGCACCGGACACAAAATTGGGAGCCATAACTAAAACCAGAATTCCTGTGCCAAGTTCAAGCGACAGAAAACTTCCCTCGGAAACTGATTCATCAACGAACAAACGAATTCGGGCACCAATTACCAATTAAGGTTTGTTTTAGCTCAGATTTGTTTTGTTTTTTATTCTAAAAGCTGCCAAAAGTTTTACTTGTTAGCTAACGTGTTTGTGCGCATAGGGTTGATAACTTCAACAATAGATACGTCAACCACGGATGTGTTGCTACAACTTGATCCCCTGGATGATTTCTTCTGTAAAGACAATAACAAAAACAATTTTGTCAAAAAGAACATTTTCGTGTGTGTGTAATATAAACACCGTGATACACGTACTTCTTATTTTACTGAAATTTCTAAAGCCTAGTCCACACCAAAGAAAACACTGAGCAAAAGCAAGGTTTCACGCGACCTGAATAGGCTTCACCACCACGTGGAGCTGAACAGGCCCCACTTTTCGATGTAGGGTCCCAGACAACTGCCTCATTGGCTTTATATGATCGTCATCATTTCAAAACTTTTGCTCCGGTTTTCCTGCTTGTTTTGGTATTTACACCTCTGCAACTTTTGCTCAGTGCTTTCGTAGGTGTGGACCCGGCTTAACAATTGCGTTTTTTAATCTCGATTAAAGTTTTCAATTGACACGAAACAAATCACTTTTTGTGCAACAACCATTGCACAAAAAGTTTCTGAAGTACTTACATGTGCATTCTTCATTAAAATGGTAGGTGCAATGTTTTTAGGATGCAATGGACTAGATAGTGCATTGACCTCAGATAAAAAACCATCTGCCCAATGAAGAACTTTGCGTTCACCTAGAAATAAAATCCAAAATTAAAAAAAAAAAAAAATTAAGATCCAGATGCTGCATTTTGAAACTCATACAAGCAAAGTTAGACTAACCGGTGTGCTTTAAAATTGTTGGTTGTCCAGGGCTGCATACAACATTTTTGTTTTTTGCCGTATGAAGTTGGGTCAGCAAATCAACTTGTTTCTAAATATAGAAAAATACAAAAAGACAACTTTACAAAATTAAGAATTTCTTTCTAACACTGATGCTTCTTGACAACTTGTCTTTCGAAATTCCGCAACTGTTTGAATGTAATATTTACCGTGGCCAAGGAGGAAGCCCCTTTGTAGCTTAGACTTGGTGCTGCATCACCACTTTGGCTGCTTCCACGAATCAAACTAGTCTATAAACATTAGAAAAAAATTCTAGTTTCCATGTTTTTGAAAGTTTAGAAACAGATAATTATGGAAGTGCATTGAAACACTCACACTCGCTTCTTCTTTGGCAGCATTTACAATCATGGCCTTTCTGGTTTTGACGTAATCCCGTATATCGTGCTTCAGTTTCTTGTTGTGAATCTCGCTCAAATCTTTCAAAGTAATCTTCAGTTCTTCAAAGATTGAGTCCTCAATCGAGTAATTTTCCTTTGCGTCTTCACCAGCGCCAGGGGCAAAATTTAACTTGTTTTTTGATTTTGGCGCCGGCCTCCGAGCTGTGGCGATTTTAGTAAATGGTGCCAGAATTCCTTTGTTTGCTGACGAAACTGTTGCCGATGGTAGTTTTTTACCGCTTGAACTTGGCACAGGAATTCTGGTTTTAGGCGTGGCTCCTGATGTGTTGCCCCGTGCCATTATTGGCTTGCTGTTACTGATTAACGGGGTTACCGCCGAATCTTTAATGTACTATAGTTGAAGAATTGAAAAATTAAGGTTAGAGCAATTTAAAGATAGAAAAACCAATGCAATACTTTAGATTACGGTAATTGTTTGCCGCATTTGGACGTACCTTTGCAACAGGACTGGTGATGTGATCAAAGCGTGATTTGATCGTGGGTGTCAATCGTTTCCCACCGTCTGACGCCTTTGGAGTGTCGGTACGCTTGCTGGCACTTGAGCAAGGAGTTAAAACTCTCAACGGGGGTTTTGTTGGAGTCTTAAAAATTGGTTCCCGGCATGGGTGTCCAATAACAGTTCTGTTTACAGGAATTCTTCGTGGCTTTTGACTTGATAACGGTGTTCCCCGTTTTTGAGCCCGGACTTCCCGTGAAGGCAGAAAACCGAAAGCTACGTCAAGCGAATTAGCGACATCAGCTTTTTCTGCGTTGCTAAAAAATGATGTTTGGCAACATTGATCTTTTGCGTCAATTGTGTTTTCCTTAGACTCACAAATGGATGTTGCATGATCAACCATTAGGCATTTTGAATGAACTTCAGCATCTTTGTTTATCGTTGTAGGTGAATTTGCGGTAGGCTTTTCAGCGTTCACATCATCTTGCATACTCGCCGAAATGTTCAAAATTTCAACTTCCGCGCCATATTCATTTTCTAGCAGCATATCACATGATTCAAGATATTCCGATCTATTATTGCTGGGTTCCGTGGGTTCCAAGAACTCCCTCAAACTTTCATGCTGAAGGAAGTCATCGGCGATGTCAGAAACCACTTGCTCTGAAGAAGTAGAATTTTCCTCGAAACATTTACCGTTGGACGAAGCACCACTTTTGGCAATGCATGAAGCCATCAAAGGGCTGGTGAACAGCATCTTGAAATTAAGAACAGACAACATGTTTTGCAGGTGAAAATGTAAAAGTAACAAAACCGCTTTTTATTAATCAGCACATTGCCACCACCGGCAGTAACTTCAGACTGTAGAGAATCATCACTTTTGCCTACCTCTGTACTAATTTTGTATAACGTTGCAGGAGAAGTTTTAAAAGAAGTAATTTCATCTTCAGCTGCTGCTCCGCTTCGCTCATCGTTTTCCACGGACAGTAAACTCTGGCACATGAATTCAGGGGAAGAAGGCGGAGCTGGAAAAACTGAATACTTTTTACTTGTAAATTTGTCTTCTTGGTCAATGGATGGATTTGGAGTTGGATTAAGTGCACTGTTGCTCTCTGGTGGATGCTCATTTTTGTCATAAATTCCAGTGAAGTTGTCTTTGGCAGCATCTTTAAAAATAAAGATAAATATTAGAATCATAATATTGAACTGTTCAAAAATCGAAAAGACGAGCGTTTTTATTTTTCAGATTGTAAATGGGCTTTTTGAGGCTCCTCAAGTTTTATCAAATTTTGTTTAGTTTATTTTTTCCGTCCTTCACAAAGTCCTCTCAGGCTAACCAGGCTGGGAATATTTTTAGTGCCTTTAAATGTAATTTGAAAGGTTATTAGTGCAATGGAAAAGTCAGAAGTAAGTAACAAAAAACTAAATATCGCAAAATAATTAATGTCTATTATGGTATGAATTAGGGTGACGGAGACAATTAAGACGCAAACATGAAATTTAGAAAACGCATCTCACGTAACTACACTCACCAGATATAAACTTGCTGCTATTCGGTGAATTAGCTGAATGATGTTTTGGCTCTGGATCTTCCTGTGAGACGCTTGTGCTCACAACATCAGCTTGGACATCTTCGACATCCAGAAGATCCATCTGATTTTCCAGTTCATCTACCGGCATGGAGTAGGAATCTTGTTCCAAACTTGACTCCGAGACAACTTCGCAGGATCCAGACTCTTCGTTATCAAACAGCAGTTGAGAATGGGCCACTGAATCACTTAAACGGATACTCGATTGCCTTCTTGCGTGGACTTCCATTGAATCGTTGGTTTGATCGATGCGAGAAGCAAGTGAGAAGTGATCCATACTATTCAACGAATCTTCTAGGCAGGCAACATGCCGCTCAGCTTCAGATGTTATACTGTAATAAGTAGCAGTGTCGGGCGATATCCTATCCCCATTATTGAAGGAATCTTCCATACAGACAACATGGTTGTCAACTTCTGATGTTGCACTGTAATAGGTGGTAGATTGGCTGCAGTTGCTTTCCCTTACAGTTGATGGATTATTTTGGAAGTTTCCTGCCCCATCAATGACTACAGAGGTCTTGATGTCAATTCCAGAATCACTGCAGATGCTTGAACAATTTGCCGATTTCTCATCCAAGCTATCCGCATACTCATCACTGTTTTGGTTGAAAGAGTCATCTTCAGTCTCGAGCATAAAATCATTATTGCGACGAAACTCTTCGAGTGACGGTCTTGAGGCAATAAACAATTGTGTTCTACGTTTCATCAATCTCCGTGCTAACTTTGCTTCTTTGTCTGATAATGGCCCAAAAAATATTTCGTCTTCACTGGAATCATCAGCACTGTCCAGATCTGACAAAGTTGGAATGCTTGCCATTCTGTGAAAAACCAGAGCATGTTAATTTAAATCCAACGACATTTCAAAAATTAATGCTTATAATTAACGTACACATATAGCCCAATGTAGCAGAAACGTGCTACAGTTGCTCACCAAACTGCAGCTCAAGCTCGTCTCGTCTAAGCGTGTTTGACAGTTTACTCACCAAACTGCAGCTCAAGTTTTGTCTCGTCTAAGCTGCATCTCAAGTTTAAGCTAGAGCTTGAGATATGATCACACATTTAGCTGTCTTGAGCTCGTCAAAGCAATTTTTCTAAGCTACTTGCATAAACGTGCCCGAGCAAGTATGAAACGTCAAAGGTCAATGCCAGGAGACAAGACTTTCCTTGGGTTTGGTCAAGGCCGTATACATGGGGGAAGAGGGAGAATATATTTGGGAAATCCAGTAATTTCACAAATTTCAATCCGAATCCGCCAATTTTCCGCGATTTTTGGACCATATCCCCCACCGAAATGTTTTATCTTCCCCCCGAAACGTGATCACATATACTGCCTTAATTGGGTTTGGTCTTTATCATTGAAGCCAGGATAGGATATCAGATTTAGGCAAGTTGTTATTACAATTAAATTTGAGCTTGGAGAAGAACATCATCATCATCATCATCATCATCATGAGATAATTATAGAAGTATTCGATGACATTCCAGTTAACGGTCGTCATAATGCAGAAAATGCGTCACTGCCCTACTGGTCATTTCAAATTTTCAGGCTTATTATAAAGCTACATTGTGATAAATACAAATATCAATGTTCTTACCTTGTCTTATTGATGTAAACTATCTTCTTACCACAACGAAACCGACAAAATCAAGCTTGTTATGATAACTACACGATGTCTAGAAATATGTAATAATGGAAATAACCGCCAAGCTGATCAACGGCTGCGTCGCCTTGTTCACATTGGCTGAAATCAGATCACATGACCAGACAGGGACAGTTCAATAAGTTTAATCAGAGAAACGGGTGTATAACTTCTTTATCGTTACAGTATTACAAAAGTTTATGTAACGGAATGTCTTTGTTTCTCGATAACATGTTTGGGCAAAATCAAACCGCAATTCAACGAAGCAGTTATTTATGTATGTATTCGAAGTAGTTAATTGTGGAAACTGTATTCAATGTTTGCATTTAAGGGACAACATATGAAGTTTCATATCGAGCGTGAATTTACTGGACTTCCCTCATATATGACTTCAGGCAATTATGTGACCCCAAGTTAATGAGACAATTGAAAGGAAAGTACGCCGACGCCGATGGTCGAGTGGGTTACGTGCTTGCCTCTCGATCCTAAATGCTGGGTTCGCTCCCGGGTCGAGG
>JAQGBW010003104.1:0-17307 GCA_034698625.1 Julus scanicus
AAAAACTGACGTCCTTTTCACTGGTGTAGACGTCTTCCGACGGCTCGACGTCTTTCAGACGTCGATGTGCTACGTGGAAAATCCCTCAGAAAATTATATTTGCGCTTTTTAATCAATTTCATTTACTAATTGGTGGTTTTCATTGCAGATGATGAAAGAGGAAGTCAGAAACGGCACAAACACCAAAATAACTCGTCCAGGATCAATCGCAGCAGCGATTGCCTAACTATAGAATCATGAAAGCTAGCGCCTCCCGTAGCAACACTGAGTAGCAAGGAAGGATTCACGAAGTTGCCCCAAGTAGGAACAGATCCTAATGAAATGGTACGACATGAAACTCCGGAATCCCCACTATCAGCTGAGGCTAGGGGATGGAAGAAGTTAATCGCTGCCTACGAGTCTACAGCAGAACCCTATTCCACAAAAATGTACAAGTATTAGCGTACAAGTTACAAATATATGGAGTTGTAATATGACATTCCACCAATAATCATCTCAGCAACTTGTAAATTATTAGTAAATGTGTACAAGTGATGTCACAAAAGCACAAGTCTACAGTGAAAAGAAAATGTCGTCTCGAGAAAATAAAATGCTACTTATCCGTGCTATTGAAGCTAGAAAGGGCATAATTTTTGGTAAATTTAGCAGCAATTTGTCAAAAACAGATAAAGTGATCTTCACTTTCACTGGACCATATGTTTATTCAATTAAAAACGTTCTATTCCTATTCCAAATGCTTTGTAATACTTAATTTACAAGTAATCATTTACCTATAACAAATTCACTTTAAGTTACAAGCAATTTGCAAATAGCAATACCTTTGTGGAATTACAATTGTACAAATATTATCTGTGGAACACAACAACTTGTAACCGAGAAGTTAGGGACAGAGCATGTGCACTTCGATGTTTGATTTTTCGGTCGAACTTAAGCCCTTCCCAAATTCTTGAAAAAGGATGGCAAAATGGACGACAGGAAATGTGAAAATATCAACAAACTTTTTAACGCTACTAATTTTATGGCATGCGATGGAACAGGTGAGTTTGCAGCATTTTAATGACAAATAATTAGGAAATTTTTCCGTTAAATTGCCTAATTACACGTAGATCGATCCAAATTGAAGATAGCATCACTTGTGTCCTAGCAAACGACCCTGATGTCACACTTCTAATTTCAGCTTAATTTATTAATTTTGCATAGCACTCGTCCAGCTGTCCATCTAATAAAAGGGACATCATAGTGGATTTGGTGCAGTGTCAAAGCTTAGCATGGCATTTACAATTGTTTGTGGTTTGAATCTAGGACAACTTCGAACTTACCAACTGAGTAATCGACCCGTCTTTTAGGTTTGAATGAGTGCGGTATGTTTTAATTGGATTTTTATATATTTCGTGATGTGGCAGTTTTAAATAAAGCAGATGTATTACATAAGTCATTTGGTATGTATTTATCCTTCAAATAGGTCCATTTTCAAAGCTATCATGAATAAATTACTTATTTGTTTAATATTGGAGAGTTTTCTTGCATATTATGGAGATTCGTAGTCTACAAACGTCACTGTTGGCTTGACATAAAAGTCCCCACAACAGTCAGCCAGTTACATGATTTGGCACTTAGATTATGGAAGGTTGCATTACACGACAGTAGTAAAATTATTTAGGTTACTTACAGGCTAAACAAAGTAAATTGTCTACTACATTAGCTAGAAATCTAGAAGTGGCATATAGTGCATACTACAGGCTAAATTATAATTTCAAAAGTAGCAATTTTATCAGCGTCAACAAGTACGATTATAACTTGCTGAGAAAAAGGTGTTTCTGTGATGCAATTTGCAGTTGTTTATACTTGCAGACAACCCCCAATGGCCCCTAAAAATTAAAATTCTAATGCACAACATCAGTTGTATCCGCTCACTTATTTGAGACAAATTAATATTATCTTCGCTATGTGTTGTAATCTCAAATTGTTAAATAGAATTTCACTTCATATAATAAAAGGACTCGAGGTACGTGGCAACGATGAGGCAAATGAATATAACGTTTGGTGCAGAAACAAGAAGGTTAGTTTTTATGTTTTTCAATGCAATGTGTTGTTAATTGCTAAACTTAGTTAGCCTTGATCATTGTAATTAATTAGGAAGGGTAATGTGCTTATCATGGTATTTAAGGAGGCATATTGCCACTGAATCCGTTGATGCAATTAGAGTATGGAATCCGCTGTTCGTTAAGTGAATGTCCCAATTGTTTACAAGGAATACCTGCTAATTGAAATGATGTGTACATTTACAGAAAAGCCACACATTGATGAACAGAAGGCCCAGCACAAATTGAAATGACGACTGAGCAAGTTGAAAATGAAAGAACGACGAAAACTGCCAGTGTTCTACAATCATGGATTTTAATTAAAAATAATCATGCATCAATGTACTAACTTTGTTGCAATTTATCTCCTCAGAAACCTGCTCAATTATTTTGTATCAAGATTTTGTTTCAAGATCTTATTATTGCATCTCTCGGACATATTTCTTAAACATTTTTAGGGACTCTACATTCACTTCGATGCCAGAAAGTGCGCTATGTTTTCAATCCTTCACGGTAGGTTATGTTTGAAGAACTGTTGTGGTTCTGCATTTTTGTAGATAACTTTGAATGCAAAACACGGTCGTTTTAATGATAACTTAATAATGTGTTGAGACAACAACCTTTAGGAACAATACATTTGTTTTATTAATTTCATTTCACTCATGTGCTGTTAATGAATACGGGATTATTAAATTCTCTATTTGTGTCTTGGCAGAGAAACAAATGGTTTTTTTGTGGGGTTCCTTCAGTACATGTTAAACCTCGAATTTAAAGTGTTCCTTTTTATTATAGCTGACAGTTGATTTAAAGTTTTGTTGTGATTCTTTAAAAAGCCTATAAGGCTATAACTAAATGTTTTAAATTTTTACCTCCAAGTGCTGGATCAACCAGTTAAGCATTTTCTAGCAGACAGCTACCAAGAAAGGATCCTTGCTTAGAGACTATAATGCATGTATGTCTAAAGTTTTCGAAGTTCCACAATAACCAGAAAAGAAAGTGTGTGAGGCAAAGGGAATCCATATAAGGTTTGTCTCCATTAATAACTTCATATAGCTCTGCAAGTGGTTATTTGAAATTTGTATACTATTAAAAAATGTTTGAGAATTATATTCTTGTTTTATGTTTTACATGGTATTGTTGTTATAAAACATTTTCTTAATGCGTTATGCACTAACTGTGCAGCCTGGGTAGATCTTACCTGAATCAAACTATACATCTTAAAACTAACCAGATCTTACCTGGATCACATTTTAGATCTTACAACTAATTAATCTTACCTGGATCAAAATATAGATCTTACAACTAATTTGATCTTACCTGGATCAAAATATAGATCTTACAACTAATTATATCTTACCTGGATAAAACTACAATTAAGTAGATCTTACTAGATACAATTAACTAACTAGATCTTACCTGCAACCTGAAACATTCGGCATTTGATATTATGGATTTTTTCTTGCCTGGTTTCATCAATTAAAATGACATGTGTTTCTGCATTTCTCTTTACAGGTGTGACGATCCATAGTCATTTGCACCATTTAATTTAATGCATGGGGATATGTTGATTGGCTATATTCATGTCACCCATTTGCTAGTGTGTATTTTTACCATTTTTAGCCAATTTTTAACTTTGCAATTTTCTGCCACTGTCAACACCCCCATCATGCAAGTGATTTATGGGCAGTGCTGATAGGCTCTCAGCTGACGTCTAACTTTCGTACGTCAGCTGTTTTACGACTCGAGGTGCCCGGGTGGCACCTTTCTGCATAACACGAGTAATTACGGTGTTATGCGTCTCGAGAGTGGACGAACGTCGACTAAACCAAACTATAATATTCCAAAGCACCCTATAAATACCTTGACACAGGGGTAAGACAGAGAGTTGGTTGGTTGATTTAAGAGTAACAAGCTGGTAACATATGAGGATTCCTCGAACTACCAAGTCTGGAGTTTGACATCAGTGTCTTGGGTTAGTGTCATTAGCAATCGCCTTGGCCCCCAGTTTATTTTGGCTTTGGGTCACGTTAGTCAATTGAATATCCTCAAACCAGCACACCACCAGCTAAAGGTAAAACTTACCTAACGTTGCCTGATAATCTATATTTAATCTCATGCAACTAGTTCTATCTGGTCAGCCGAGAGGTGACTTAACCAAGTAAATAAAGGGTTTTCATAGTAAAAGACTTCTGTGTTTAAATCAGAATTGGGAGGGTTTATTCACTTACAGTATTTACAGAGACAAATCACCAGAAGATTCTTTCATCCAAAGGTAAGTTGTTCAGCTTGGTTGGCAAAGGGGAAGCAAGGGGGTCGATGGTGAACCTTCGGGATTCTACTAGACTCGTGTCTGTGAACCGACCTGTTGGCATCTGGGTGTAGGAAGCCAACGAACAGAAGCCAACAGTTTAAAACGTTCCTTGCACAGGCACATATACGTAGATACATCTGCACGAAGGCCAATACAATGGAAGAAATAATTACAGAACTTGTAAGAAACAATTCTGTCATTTACGACATGAGAAATGAAAATTACCACTGCAAAGCAACGGCCCAGCAATCTGTGTGGGCATCGTTACAGGAGATGGGGTTTCAATTCCTAGGTAAATTCATATGTTTAATTAAGTTTTCATATTGACTGCATGCTACCAATAGTGCCTATAATGTATTTGACATAAATTGTACAGATGCTGATGCGGAGATTTAGAAATGGAAGTACCTGTGTGACTATTATGCGAAGTTAAAGAGGGAACAGAACTCAAAGTCTAAAAGTGGGTGGCAAGTGACAGCACAAACCAAATGGCCCTTTTGGAATTGCATGCAATTTTTAGATGATTACAGCAAAAAACAAAGGCAAGTTGTTAAATCATTTATCTGGACTAGAATAGAAAACATTTTTGCTCAAATAACACTTTTATTTCAGCGTAATGGAAAACACTGAACAGATGCATCCAAGTTCAGCAACAAATTTCTCTAATGCCAGCATATCAAGTGAAGACCATTGCTAAAGCATCCCCAACATGCACAATGGATGGCAGTATCGTAGATGTGTGATGGACCGATGAGTCCAAAATAATGACAAAAGATTTGGGTGTAACAGAGATATATATATATTTCGAGATAATTATATATAATTACACAAAGATCCAGTAAATAGTCTAATAAGCATGATCTAATAAAGTCCAATATAGTAGAATATGTGAATATAGTCGAATAGTAGCAGAACGTCCAATAGATGAGGATGGCCAGGTTAAGTCCAGTGACGACCCTTTACAAGGGCCACGGCTCCGCCCCAGTGACAACGCCAGGATTGGAAGGACAAAGATGACAGCTGAGAAAAAACATCACCAAGAATTCAGCGAAGGCCGTTGCAACTGTCTCCGGTCCTAAGGGAGCCAAGGACTCAAGAGAAACCGCAATCAGGGGACCGATTTGGTCACAGAACTCAGGCGACTTGACCTCCCGGAAATTTAAGGTCAAGGAGACCTCCGGGAATCCAATGGCTGAACATAAAACAGTACTATACAGCTGGACAACCTGCAGAGAGTCGAAGGAGCAAGTGTCCAACAGGTCAAGCAGTTGGAAGACGTCATTTGCTGAATTTCCCATGATGGACATTGACAGGAGACTGGAACCTTAGAACAACCGAACTTGAGCACACTGAAGATTGAAGGACCGTAGTGAAACCGAACTTCCCTCGAGGTATTAGTGGAAGCAATATGGAAGCTAAAGATGGAGTCAATACACTTAACATTAACAAGATAGGGAAACATGGCTGCCATGTTTTCAGGAAATCCCAAGAATCAGGAACTCCAACGTAGTGTTGTCGTAGGAGGTCGTTAACCTCCGTGAAAATAATGTAAGGAAAGTGACATCATAACAGTGACATCATGAACATGAATGAAACCAGGGCAAATGACATAACCATGAGCGCATAGTGATGATGTCATTGCCATGACAACAGGAAGAGCAGAATTGCTAAGCGTGCCTGGACAGACAGCGCCATCTAGTTAGCAAAATGTGCAACGCAGGGAAAACAACTAATTTCAAGATATTTCTTGATCCTGAAGGCATCAGAGGATGAAACAAACATTAAAGTGTTTATTAAAGTGTAGAGCATCGATTGTGCCCTTTCACATGACCTAACGGATAGGGGCTTAAGAATATAAGGGTAGAATATTCTGATTGGTTAGCTAAGAACATCCCATTTATCTGACCTAGATAGAAGATGACTCCTATAGAGACAGGTTGTCAAGGATGAGTCATGTTTTATGAGGTAATCATTACGTAATGAGGAGGGACAAGATAAAGCATATAAATAGAGCAGGGATTTTGAGGGAAATCAGATCATTGGGGAGCAGATCAACAGAGAGCAGAACCACAAGGACAGGACCAGTAGCAGAATGGTGAGCATAATGCTGAATTAGTATTATTTTCCCAGAATTACTAATTAGTGGGAATTAGTGGAAATTAGAGAGTTAAGAGATAGAATTATTTTCCTCCACTGAGGCCTTAGGTTGGTATTATGGACATAGTGGGACATGGGCTTAGCACGTTCGAACCTCGTATTATTGATGTTCATTGGATATGATTTATGTTGATTATTATAACTGTTGTATTTTTGAAATTTTGTTTTATTATACAGAATCTTTCAATCTCACTGAGTTTTTTGTTGCATTGCATTACGATGTTAAGCCTTAGAAAATAAAGAGCTATATTATCTTTATCTTTTTGTTTTACCGTTCTTATTAAGGCAAAGCCACGAGGATCCAAACTCCTTCGAGGGAGCTTAATAAGTTTCTGATACCTCTCATATTGTGTTAACCAGGACCATTCGTGTCTTAGCACGGGTGGCGAGTGACAGATGACAATGAAGACTGCTGCCGGATCACGTTTATGGGCCTGAACAGACAGCCATTGGATAATAATGGTAAGTATGGTACGTAACAAAAAAGTTTCTTTTGTTTTTAACATACTTTTGAACTTGGAATCTGCTTTTTTACAGCTGATGGCCAGGAAGCTCTGTGTAACAGACGAACCCTTAAAAGGAAAAGTAATGATGTGCAGGAACTGATGAAGTATATGAAGTCAAGCTCGGAAGTTGTTAACGAATTTTAAAGTTTCAGCAAACCAGCATTCACTGCCACGCAAGATGATGCTTTTGGGGAATATGTGTCGAAAGTATTAGGTGATAAAGATCCCGAGGAAAGTAAAGAAGCAAAACGTGCTATAGTGGCAATTTTTACCAACTAAATTGGTAGACACAGTGACTGCACATTGCAGTAAACCTTTTGTGTCGTTTTTCAATAGTTGCCTTTGTATTATTTACGTTTAATTAGAAACCTTTTTAAACTTTAAATAAAAAAATTTTGAATTCATTTTAACATTAACAAATGTCATATTGGCACGGAACCTCTCCGTCTTCTGAGGTAAAAAACTTCGCGAAAGCAGATCACACTTCAGCACTAGATTTTTTGTACACGTGATTGCGAAGGGATAAACGTTGATAGGTGGTTCGGCTTCGATCTTGAATGTCTCCGCCACTCTCCTTCTAGTCTTCCCTGGACAACACGGTCGGCAAATGTATTTGGGCAGTACACCCGATTACCTGTAGGCTCCATTGCTTCCATGTTGCGTAAGTAATTGTGAAGGACACATGAAGCCTTCACTAATTGCAGGATAGTATCGGGATTAACAAACATCATCCTTAGGTAGAACCGCCACTGCAACGAGAGAAATCCAAAGATGTCTTCCACAATTCGGCGAGCCGGGCTTAGACGATAGTTGAGGATTTGTGATGTTTTATCAAGGGATTTTCGTGGAAAAGGTCTCATGACATGCTCTTGCAAAGGGAACGCTTCATCTGCAACAAAGGCGTAGGGTAGAACAGGTCGGGTTTGCAATACTCCTGGTCGATTTGGTGATGAGTTACCAGGAACACGTGCAGGGGGGGGGGGGGAAGAATGTTCAACCTAACATCTATGATTCCATGTCCAATAGATGATCTGGAAAAAATTCCACCGTTGCTGTTTTTACCAGATTCGCCCACTTCCATCAAAGTTATGCGATAGCGTTCATCAGCCACAACCATCATAACGATGCTAAAAAATCCCTTGTAATTGTGGAACTCGCTTCCCGAGCAAAACAGTGCTCTTTTCCGGACATGCGTATTATCAATTGCACCATGCAATTCGGGAAGTCCCACCAACTCCAAAACTCATCGGCTATTCCTTTCCATTTCTCAACGGAGGGTAGCGGCATAAGTAAGGGCATTCATACACTCTAAATGGCCTTACACGTACTTTTGATGATCTTGTTCACCGTGGATTTCCCAAGACGATAACTTGCAGCTATCGTCTTCTGCTCATCTCTAGTAGCTAGATAGCTGAAAACATTAAAGTAAGGTAGATAATACGTAAGAAGTTCTTTACAATCCATGATGAGTTATAATCCTATTACCAACCGCAATGTAACGAGAAGGCGTTCGCATGGTGGAATGCATGCGCGCAGAGTGGTGGATTGTTTGGAGATTGAGGGCCCAACAAGTTGCAAAAGGCTTTTGAAGGTTGTTGATGTCATCTGAACGGACTTGAAAAACATTGAACCATCCTTCAACCGTATGATGTTTGAAACCAGACAGTTTTCTTCATTTGTAACGTCAAACACTGTGTAAAGCATGCCCCTCAAGTTGAAACTATCCCAGCAGATAATCTACTGCACTGTATTCAACTTAACTAGCTATTTTGATGTTGTATTAAAGATATAACCCTCATCCACTATTATATAATTATTCCGATGACACTGTATAATTCATACATCCACGTTACAAATTCAATATGGTCGTTTAGCTGTACTTACATTTTAATAAACGTGCACTATTACAGCACTAATACTAGTTTAAACTCCAGTTAACATGTCATTCAGAGCTGGAGTAGTATTTCAGCAAAGCTGCAAGTACGTGTATAATGCAGTCCAAGGTGCACATTGCATTTTAATTGCAGCTTTAAACGAAATATACTGCATTAAACTTTCTGCTAATCTGCATTTCATTTTGGATGATATTCATTTTAATTAGTTGGGAGTTTTTAACTAAATCTTACCATGTGTTAATCGTTTTTTATTATGGGCCTCACCCAATACTTTCTTTTTCAACAACAAATATGCTGTAATGTAGCATTATATGCTGTAATTGCAAGCAGCTGCTGCCTCCATAGTCTTCTTGTTTGTTCTATGTTCTGTTTTTAATTTAAAAATAGTGAAAAGTATTCGTGTTTATCGTTTATACAACTTTAATAAAGGTCATTCGCATCAATGGCACAATTTTAGCAAAAGCGCCGTTGTTGCTAATAGCAGACAGCCAGAGCTTGGGCCAAGATTCTGACGTCAACAACGTCGGTTCTCGGTTCGGCCAAGTTGGAACTAGCCACTAGCTTTCGGCAACCAAGATTCTGACATCAGCAGCGTTGGTTCTCGGTCAAGTGGGAATACGGCATGAATTCCTTACAGGATGCCGTTGAACGCCCGAAATCACGTTTTGGTTACAGCGAGCCCAGCCATATCATCTGCCAGAAATTACAAAACATGAAGCAGCGAAGGAGGACTAATACCAGCAGTTCATGAATGCCATGTTGAATAAATACGGTAGATGGATAGAGCCCAGTATGGAGAGTCAGATCGAGATGATCTATTCTGCGATACATCTGGATCTGACTCAATGGTTAGTTGGCGCAGTAAAGGGATTAGAGAGACTTACATGCCTATGCGATACTACGACTGCCTACTATTAAATTCTAGAGCCTGGATTCGTGAAAGAGGGAACGGCCACGGAATGCAGACTTTTAAACCTGAAAAGAAGAAACCAAAAACCAAAAACCGGTGCAAGAGCCCACAACAGTAACTACAAGGGTAACAAACACTATGACCCAAGTCGGGATAAAGAAAGATACAGGAAGGGAAATTCCAGTTAGGCAGAAGGAAGCCAAACATGTCCAACTGGACATAACTTGTAAGAAGGTGGACGAAATTCTGAGCAGTCAGGATGGCACTACGAGTGGAACAAGAAATCTCTCTATAATGCAAGTAATGATGCCCGAAGGACCGTTCCAAAGCCAACAAAAACTCGGAAGATAGGGTGTCCAGTGTGTAGTGCACCGAACGTAGACATCTATGTGTCCAAAGAACCAGTTTATCCAAGATTAAAACGGCTAAAACAATTCGCCTGTTGTTTCAAGCCCCAACAGGACCTTTTGGTTCCCCAAGAGAAGATTGATACCAGTGATCTATTGATCAATGTGCAGGGTAATATAAACACTGTCAGTTTTCCTGCCCTGTTGGATAATGGAGCTTCCACCTGCATGGGTGGCAACTGGTATATGATGCTCTGCATGAGATGGGACTTCCTATAGTGCACACATACCAGTTAATTCAATTGGCTGATGAAACTGGCACAAACCAAAGTATTTTTGGGAAAGCGCTGCTTCAACTATTGGACACGAAGGTCGTGGCTGAATTTCGTCGCTTCAGCTCTGGGCGAAAAGGTCAATCGGATGCTAGCAGGAATGGCAGAGGTATTTGAAGACGGTGAACCTTTGAAGACCCTTTCGGCCCAGCTTTGGTGGAGGCACAAACTATAAGAATATAAAGCAATATGCCAAATCAGTAGTCATCAAGCTATAATCCTTAGTAGACAAGGATTTCTGATCCCTACTAGATCAGAATGAGCCACCCACTCATTGTTGGTGGCCAAGCTGGGATCCAGAAATAGACCTCTGGATGGCAGCTGATTTTAGGGCGCTAAATAAAGTAACCATAGCAGATACCTACTTGCTGCCTAAGTTTTGTAAATTCCTTCGAGCGGAGAACCCATACTCAATGTTTCTCAACAAAGGTTCAATCAAACACAGCATGGTCCCAGAAATATATCTCACATTCGCATATGGGTATATATGCGAATGTATGCCAATATATAGACAAAAAGTCATAAATTTGCATAAATGGGTAAATATGCTGTATCCAATTTTTCCAGGTTGTTATTATGTGTATAGGTGTGGATTGTAATGAGTTTGAGCTAGCCAAGGTGGAAGAGCTATATTGTTGGAAATGGCAATAATTACTTTGTAATTTAACCCAATGTTCTTGTTCCATCCCCTTGTTCTGCCCTTTTTCTTAATGTTAGATTACACAGATTCAAGCTGTGACCTTTGTATGTATATAATTTCTGTTAAAAAGCCAAGGCCAACTTTCAAATTCATTTTCCAGGAATTCTTCATACGGTTACACGCCCTTACTGCTCCTTCATTAGTGGTCTACAGGACCGCAGAGTTGGGTTCCTTTCCATTGTCAGCTGAACACAAATGACCATCTGAATTTTCCTCAATTTAAAGTAGCAAGAATAGGATGCTGTAGTCTCATCAGTCTCAGACTCCAATATGTACGCCATGGGATTCGGGGAACAATTCTACTATTTTTCGAACTGCAGAAGGACCAACTATCCGTTTGGTGTGCAGAAGATAGCTTCGGAAGCGAGAAGGCATATTATTATTAATTTATAGCTGAGGTATAGTCATCTACTTTGGATAGTGCTGTCCGACATCCAATCCGAAGTTTGAAAATACTGGGGATTTGTAATTCTCAAACTACATAGACATGTATGGGCTATATACAGGCTGGTTTATGCATAAATGACCCAATATCAGTAAATGAAACATGGTTTATACTGCACTTAAGTGTAAAAAAATCGACTCACCTGCATCAATCAAGTAAAAGTGTTTTTCTCAGCAACCAAATGTCCGATTTAAAATTGGAAAATTGAGTTTTGTTGACAATTATTCCTCTTTATAATTCGCCTTAATAGTTATAAAATTCCTGACGCATCGTTGAGGCGAAAAATGTTGAACTTAAAGCAACCCAAATTTGCGTTGTTTATACCAATATGCATCGTTGTACCTCTGTGGCTGTGTTTCTGAATGCAATTTGATTAATATCAGAGTTAATAAACACAAATCCAGACATGGTGTTAATTAATGGTTTCTCAATAAAATGACAACTCCACCAAAAGTAGCCGCACGAGTTGCAGGCTATTCTCCAGAGAGATTCAGCAGAAATCTTTTTCACACTAGACGAATTATAAACAGGAATAAATTGTCTATATAAAACACATTTTTCCGATTTTAAATAGGACGTTTGGTTGCTGATAAAAACACATTTTTACTTGATTCATGCATGTGAGTCGATTTTTTTAATTTATATTTAATAATTAGGCTCCAGATGTTTGAGGGATTTTTTGGATTCAAAATCTTCTTGACATGCATCAAATTGTCTTGCAAGTGCAATAATAAAAATGGACAGTAAAACAAAATCTGATCAACCACAAGTGTTTAATGACTACTTAAAATACATGTATTCCTTAACATTTTATAGATTAGATATAGATATAAAGTTAATATCTTAGTTGTTAACAAGGAGATCACAGGATGAATGTTTGATTGATAATGTTGGCTTGCCATGAGGATGGGATTTACACATTTGTTTTAACTTGTACAAAATATTTGTAATAATAAATGCATGGCAACTACTGGTTTGTTTTACTAAATTGTTTTACTAAAAGAATTAATATTAATTTAATACTATGCAATTTTTGTATTATTCCTATTTAGAGTAAGAATTATAATCACATTTATTCCAGTAATGATGGTCATATATGCATTCATATTTAAGCGTGTCATTAGGAATTTGAAAACTACAAGTAATTAATTGGGTGCAGTTTGAGAAAACTTTTACATTATTATTGAAGTATTGTTGCACTACTGCTGACAATGTGTAACTTACCAAAGGTTGACTAGTGCACGATATAATAAGTAATTGGGATTTATGCAATAGATCAAGTTAGTATGTGGCAGTGATTTTCAGTATTCTGCATAATAACATTTTTTTATATGTTATCTTATAATAAGACAATAAATGTATTAGTGAACAGATAATATTGGGCAGTAACTCCTTCACCAATTTGCTATATCTAACAGAATTCCGCAACGTTTGAAGGGCTATTCTTAGAATTAGTCGATTACTTTTCGCTCAATCTAAATGGTCTATGTTCGTGGTTTCTTTTCAGAGCTAAGGTTCAAAATACAATTATTTAAGCGTAAGTTTCCAAAAAAATGTTAGATTTTAGGACCACTGTGTTAAAACAAATGTTATCAAGGAGCCAATCATAAGCAAATTAATGACATGATATGTGATAAAGGTCTAATTACTTGCTATTCTGCACAATAGATATGCTATAAACTGGGTGTCCAGCAGCCTTAATTGAAAGTTGGGAAATGTGCTTGAGATTTTATCCCCTCGAAAAATTCTTCAATTATAAATTGAAATTCGTGTTTAACACCAATTTATGCTTGAATTTCATCCCTGAGTCAGGATATTTCTGATCTAAGGAAAAATCATTTATTATTATAGCACTTGCTTTTGTTAAATTCTCTAGAAAGTTTTTGAAACCCTTTGGAAAAATAATATGGTAATTGGTCGTGGGAGGGCCCGTGAAATTTAAATGAGGGCACTTGAAATCTTTGAAGTGTTTCCATCACATTTACTGGACATCCTGATAAAGCTTATTTTTGTATTTAAGTTTATGCAGTAGAACCCCTATTCTCCGGATTAATCGACGATTTCAGAACTTTACAATTACATCTAAACGGTTTTTTGAGTTTAAGTCATGAAATGTAACGATCGAGCAGGTTACAAATAAAAAATTCCATACTTCACTTCTGCAATAGGTTGATCATCAAGAATATGGTATTCAAATCGTGAGACGTTATTACACACATTTTTCGGAAATAATTTAAAAACTATGTTTTAATTTTGTAAATATGATACTTAAGGTACTAATCAGTAGTAAGTATATAATACATTAAAGTTGTTGCTAAGTGTGTTTTATTAATATTACTAAAAAATTACAAACTAAGAATAAACCAGCTCTTATTCCAGATTATGATCCCAACCAGGATGGAGGAGTGGGGTTCTACTGTAACTGCCAAGATTAATACCTGACCCACGTAATTCGTTTGCACATTTCAACAAGATTTGAAAATACCGTTTTGTAAAAACATGGCATGAACACAAAACCGTATACAATTTATAACAGAATTGTTTAGCATCGGTATTGTCAAATTTCAGCACCTGCATGTTTATAACATTTGGCACAAATGATAATTTCGGATTTTGGAGAATAATTTCTTACACTGTATACATATAATAAAAAAACATTTTCGTATGCATGTGTATAATTATATAATTTTTAACTATTCCGTTAAAAAAAATATTCCGATGATAAGAGTTATTATCCATTTTTGCCTCTTTTGATGCAATTAAACTAACATGTAGAAGCATAAAAGATAGAATAATGAAAGTTTTCTACGTAGTTTTGAATTAAATAATGACGCTTTGGAATAAAAAATGTGAAATTAAAAATTTACTGTTTTATAAAATAGAAGTTTCAAACCGAGAAAGGGTGAAAAAATTAAACAGATTACTGTTTTTAATCTGTATGACTTTCTAACAATTGCACAAAATCCTTGATTGACATAGAAAGGCAGTTATAACTGCCATGCAACCCTCATAACGAGATCGAAATAGGCATCATGGTCAATGGATGCACTAAGCCCTGAATAATAATTCAAGAAATCCTCGAGCGTTACCTGTAAATATTGCAATATGCGATTAGAAAACGAAATGTGTACTGATAATGTGTGCTGATTCCACAATCCATAAATTGTAGTGCAGTGTGGTTAATAAACGGGATGCATTACAGGTGCCATGCATTTCTCATCATGAGATCGAAGTAGACGTCGGAATCGATCGAAGCGCTTACACCAAAGTAATAATTTTCGAATTCCTCCGATGTTATCTAGATAGAAAATAATAAGCGCTCCAAAGTTTAATAAGTGCTGGTTCATGAACAATTTTTCCCCAAGCAGATTTGACAATCAGGATGTCTGGTTGGTACATATAGATTATTGAGAAAATGAATCTTTCAAGACTTATTTCAGAACGTCTTTTAAACCAAGTGTTATTAATCTTGGTTTCAATTCTTTTAATACTTTGATTAAGATACATATTTAACTTTTTTTTAAAACATATTAATGCCATTACCTACTTTATAATAACTTTATAATAAATGCAAGGCGTGCACTAGCGATTTTTTCTGAGCAACTTTTTAATCACTAAAATGAAACGCATAAGTTTCAATGGAGCCGACTTTTTAATTCGGGCAACTAAAACATTGAAATGCGCTACATTCTGCGGGCGATTAAATAGTTGCAACTGATGCAAGTGCCAGCGTATCTGTGTGCTCCAGTGATTTTTTAATCATTCGCAAGTTCGACAAATTCTATACTGCTACTATAAATCGCCAATTAATCGCCAGTGCACATCTAACCAAATCGACAACCAAGTTTTGAGCGATCGGATGGTTAGTGGCCCATGAACCTAAGGCATGATGCGCACTGGCGATTTTTTTTGTTGATTAGTATAATAGTTAATCACTCAAAAAGTTGGATACCAACATCGAGTCTATACAACAACTCACAGAAGCCAGTACCCTAGCAGAGACAACACAACACGTGTACAACCACACTTAGCATTAGAAGGGACTGGCATTTTCTTATGTTTATTAGCAACAGTTTGTCAAGCCTGAAGAGAGGGTTAGTACTCGTCAAAAGTTAGTTGTTCTCCATTTTTCACAGATGGATGAACTCAATCTAAATTACCCAAATCGAGTTAACTTTCCCAGGACAACAATATACATTTTTTTTAAGCTGCTAGGGGCCTCAAATCTTTCAACATATCTATCTCTATGGCCCGTCAATACCCTGGCGTATATGAACCCCTTTTTTACAACGACGGTGTTACAACCACTGGAGCATCTTGTCACTGAATATATTAGTTTCAAGAAAATTGATCAAAATATAGGGGTGGAGACCACTGAAGAACCTTCCAGTGAACCCCAAACACGTGACCAGGGATCAGTCAGTCGTGCGAATCGTCACCAACCACAAATGCACCGTTGTCAAAATGAATCCAGATTCCAGAATCAAAACTATAACTTTCATCGGCGCGATTTGAATGCCAAATTTGATAAACTGTAAGGTTCTGGAAGTTCTTTTTATAAGTGCGGTTCCCAACTCGTCGTCGTTACGATTCTCAAGAATCTACGATTGCCAACTCGTCTCATATACACTATAGCAGCAAAGTTTCAATTTAAGATGTGGATGCTGTTCAGCATCTAACTAAACTGTTACACACCACGGAAACGCGAAAAGATGAAGATACTTCTAATCAAAGTGAGTTAGTACTCAACTTCAGGCAAGACCTATAGGTTCTTACAAACTGTGACCATTGATCCATTCGAGGGCAATGGCAATTAAAGTCGGATTCTTCATCTTTTGGGACCCAAGCCCATTTTGGATGTCCCCTCAAATGTGAACGTTAATTGATACCGAAACTTTAGAAGAATTTTTGGAGATCATCGAATTAGATGCATGGTGCCTTCTATTTATACCATTTAACACCTTCTGGTCATACAAATTTCATGGGATCATCCGGAAGGGTAACTGGAGGCCGGGTTAATCACATAACAAGTTGCTGTTATATCATCCCTTTCTGTGTCATTCTTATGATATAGTGCGTCATTGGTAGTGCTAGTCGTAGGATATGGCACATGATTTCTGAGCCCTGCAGACGTAGCTAATATTCTGCCAGGGCTCCTTTCAATGCAACACCAGGCATGCCTAGGAAGCATTCTATAGACATAGTGACTAGTCACTATGGATCTATAGGCCCAGGTATGGCCGACGGTCGGCCATACCTGGGCATATAGATCCAATTGGGAACAGGTCTGGAAATGAAGCAACACCAAGTGCTACTACTGACCAGTTGTCTACCCTTACAAAAATATTGATGTATCTTCAAAGTTTCAAATAGGCCTAAAAGTAGGTATTTTTGGGGTTTCATAAAGGTACATTCACAAGTATCTTTAAGGTCTGATCGGGTGAAAATGATACCTCCTGTTCATTAGTGAACCTATTAAGTTTCATTTTGGTATCCATTAGGTATAGAGTGGAAACCTTACGTTTCATTTTGATATCAATTAAGTATACACTCTAAGAAATATTGTGAAAAAAAGGTGTTTTGAAACACCCTAGGGTTTTTGGAAGCCCAGTTATAAGTGTTT
>JAQGBW010003105.1:0-17301 GCA_034698625.1 Julus scanicus
ATCTCTTTTTGTTTATCTGAAATTGTGTTTCAAAATTTCACCCATTGAAAGTGATAGGGTTGTGATCCCCCTTAAACAACACAGCGACATGTATACTTTATAGGAACACCATTGTCATTCGTGCTTATACAACTATTAAGTATTTTCGCAGACCCTAGCAGACCCAGTTTAGTAGGTGAACACCATGGGTTCTCCAAATGGCAGCTCCATTTAATTCATTAAATGTTCCACTTTTGGTGAATTTCATTATTTGTAATCGAGTTTTCAAATTTATCGTTCAAAATTACCGACAGTGCAAATCATTTACGGTTAATGATTCAACCATAATCCCATTAAATTAAACGTAGCCTGGTGACATCAGCTTTATGGTTGCTGTCTACATATAGTTCCAAGGTTTACGCGAACAGAGCTTTATGGTCGACCCCTCGCCTCGCGGGCCAACGAGACTGGATTTGTGCGTCGAGCGTGTGTAAATTAAGGATGTTGCTAATTAATCACGAATTTCATTTATATTATGTAGCATTGAAATCGCGAGATACAACGGTGCGTTAAGCCGTGACGACCGACGCAACCGTGCGAAAGACGGTCGAATTAATGCGAGAGCTAGCCGTTGTAACGGGTTTGGAAAAGCCATAATAAAAATCGTACCAGCCATACGTGCCGATATAACGAAAAATATCTCATATCCTTTGAATGAGTACCTTGCTATTGTTTTGTGCCATGAATTTCCATTACGAACAATACTGCCAACGCCACACGGTGGGTATAAAGCGCAAAGCTATGCAGGTGGTACAGTAGATTACGTGCTTGCCTCTCGATTTGAAAGGTGTGGCTTTCGCTCTTTGATCAAGATCTGTAAGAATTTTTATGGATGAGAAAAAGTTCCTTTCAGATGAGTTTAAGTGTCAAATGTTGGTCTTAAAGTCCCCTCTCGTTTAGGCAAAATTTACAAGTAGTTAAAGAAGGCTCGTCCCTTGGTTTTGGTGTTTAGCCCTCATATTCCAGAAATAGGTCAAATCTAAAATCAACAAACAATCGAATGATACTGTTGCACCTCATTGTCCAATCACAGTGACTTAACCCTCTATGGACCACGACCACTTTCGCTTAAAATAAATTAATTCTAACATGATATTTGTATTAAGATGGACTTCCTTAAACAGAATATATTATAAGATTTTAAAAATATTCAAATATAATTTTTTTTTTGTCTGAGTCCAAATGGCAACAGTGTGCGTTTAAACCAAAAAAGTTAAAACACAAAACAAAAATTAAAATATTTCCAGTAATGTATTTTCAGAAGAAATTTGGTATTGCAACAAATTGCATTTATAGCTGGTAAAATTCAAGAAAATATTTTCAAATTTCTTCTATAAAGGATGAATTGGGATGCCGACGCCAGTGGTCAAGTGGGTTACATGCGGTTACGACCCGGGGTTTGCTCCCCAAAATTAGTAGGTGGGAATTTTTACAGATAAGAGAAATTCCCTAAGTGGCAGCTCATCAGGTCTGGTGTTGATTTTTTCTAAGCAAAGACCTATCGAGAGGGGGTGCAAGACCCCCTTTGTAGGAAAAAATCCCAGGTAGGTGATGAAGGCACATCCCTGGCATTGGTGTTTAGCTCTCATGTTGCAGAAATAGGTTAACGTAAAAAACTAAAAAACACGAATTTTGATCGAAAACATATCAGCCTATTAGCCAAAAAACTATAAGGATTAGTGGTCCACTGTTGCTTTTTGGCAACAAATGTTTAGAAACCCGTAATTTCTAAAATATTGGGTTTAAGGTTTATGTCAAATATGTTAATAGAGTAAGTAATAAGGAAAAAATAAAGTGTAAAAAAAACACCTATACGTCAATTTTGATAACTAATTTGACTAAATTGATTAAATTTAAGAAAATGAAATTTCAAAATTCAAATTTTAATAAAAAAAATTGTCTGCATTTAGATATCAATGATACTTTAGACAGTAAAAGCCTATTGTTTCTAGAAAACAAATATGCATTTTATTCTCAAAACAAGCCAATAGAACTTTTAATATAAATGTTATAATGGTATGTTGCCAATAGTACACATAACCTTTTTATGATTTTTATAAAGTTGGCTTACTTTTTATTGGCCCACCCTGTATATCGAGAATAATAAAGGGGAAAACTTTTGTTTAATGATTATACAAGTTGCACATGTATACAAGAATAATATTCTACTATTAGAGGGTAGAATCACCGGAACTGAACTGTCAGGTTAACCATTCCATTCCATGCAACTTGGTGGAGGAAATATTCAAATGTAACTGTTGAGGAGGAGGATTATATCATTGTAACTCCTTAACAAAGTCCCATGGCCCACTTTGTTGCGACATGAAAAGTAGAGTAACATTTGAAAGAAATGTGACAAATATTGAATAAAACTACACAACTATATTATGGAGCTTATCTGTAAATTTTACAGTAGTATTTATTTATTATTACGGTAATCCGTATACATTTCATGGAGCGATCCTGCACTGAAAACTCAAAATGTGCAAAAAGCACACCAAATATGTAAAAAAGTTGCGCACACATAAATGTGTAAAATTACCTATTTTTATATGCAATTTATATTTTTATACACATTTGAATAAAAATAAGTAATTTTACACATTTATGTGTGCGCAACTTTTTTTTACAAATTTTGGTGTGCTTTTTTGCACATTTTGAGTTTTCTGTGAGGAAGTAAATTCTACCTCCGTTAGTTTTCTGTAACTTTTACTGAATATGTTTACAGTGTGGGCCTTACAAATAACATATGACAGTTTCGTGCTGCCTGTAGGGTAACAGGTATAATAGAATATGTTAATAATATACGTTTGTATTTGAAACCTTGGCAAACGAAGAGGACCCACGGAACCATCGCGAGACAATGGGAATTGGCACGAAATCAAAGTAATAAAGACACACGCACAATCTCTGGTCTTTGTCGTCTGATAAGAACGAGTTAGGAAAAATTGAAAGCACCAGATTCGCCAGCACGGAAATAATAAAGAGATCGAAAATTGTAATTATGACGTCATTGAAGGGAAAAACACAGACGGCGACAAAAAAAACGTTATGTGTGCCAATATAGACGACGTTGGTCACAGCGTCAAAACAATAGAAATCTGCTGGAGATAAATTGCGACCTAAGAGACGAGAACGATATATACGTTGCTACAACAAGAGTATAAACCGCATTTCCCGAAAAAACGACAATACTTTATCGAGAGAAGCAATATCAAACAATTACGACGCTTCGTTACGGAAGAATTGCCATATACGCGAGTCCAGTTGAACGGATTCGTAAACACGGACAATGACAAAGACAAAAGATATATAACAACACTAAAAGCAAAGTTTTCAATCGTCTCCTGCTCTCCAGTTATATATACTCTCGATAGGAGGCGTTAGTCATATATTAACGAACGAGATTTTTAAGGCCCTTTCACCCCCCATATATTTCAATGGGTCAAACTTACACTTCTCCCAGTTTTCAAGCAAAAAAAGTTAAAATAAAACTAAAAAGGTATACAAATTCTTTACGACGTATACTAGGTCTTGTTATATTTATTTTTTAATTTAAATTGTTAGTTTTTATTAAAATAACAAAAAAGGCGAATAATTTCAAATTTAAACTTAAAATTTGTTATTTTAATAAAAATTAACAATTTAAATCAAAAAATAAATATATACGTCGTAAAGAATTTGTATATTTTTTTAGTTTTATTTTAACTTTTATTGCTTGAAAACTGGGAGAAGTGCAAATTTTACCATTGAAATACATAGGGTACCAAATCCCCTTAAAGCTGCAAAGACACATATAGTATATAGGAGAAATAAATGATAACGATAATCCTATTAACTCAATCATGTTTTATCATACAAGACATATACGCTCTTGGACCATCCAGCAATTCGCTGTTTATAAGAAAGTGTACGATAAAACTTGTAGCACAGGACCGTTTATCAAGGAGATTGCGGCCAGAGACCATTAAACAAAAGCTTGCGTAAAACAAGGTACGTGTTGGATTCATTTAATCTAAGGACGAGATTACAAGCGATGGATTGCCTGTGACGCAGTGCTGGACAACCGATAAGCTGCACGTTACATGATGACCATAAAGCTTCTATAATATACGATACCAGGGATCAAAAGGGCACCTGTGTAAACCATGCAGAGCGATTAGTGCTCTAATATGCATCAACATGCATCGTTTGTCCAGATGCATCCTGCTCGGATTCCATGACAGATATAGTATGTAGACATGATGGTGATTGTCGATGAGGTGGCGCTGCCTTCGCTATGTATATGCAACTGAGGATATTTCCGTGAATTGATCTTTTGGAAGCATTAGCTTTGTAATTCACTTAAATGATATTTCTGAGAATTGATCTTTTGGAAGCTTCAGCTTTGTAATTCACTTAAATGATATTTCTGTGAATTGATCTTTCGGAAGCATCAGCTTTGTAATTCACTTAAATGATATTTCTGTGAATTGATCTTTTGGAAGCATCAGCTTTGCAATTCACTTAAATGATATGGGCATCTGCTATGTGTAATTTACTTAAATGATATGGGCAGTAGGTTGGTGGTGTCTAAATTGGCATTGGCGTATTGCAAGGCCAGGGCGTCAGCTTTCCCAATGGCAAGTGGGTCCTTAATGAAGTTAAAATCCTTAACAATTTCCACCAATTATTTAAAATTAAAAAATTTGAAAAATCTTTAAAAATTCTATCATAACTATCTGCATTTACATTTAGTATCCATTGAATGAGGCCAGTAATAGGTGCACGCTAATTACTAAAAATGTATACTTATTTCATAAAAATTGTAAATGAGCCTTTTTTCCACTTAAGCATTTTTTTTTTCAAAATTGCAGTCTTATGGAAATAAAAAGGGAGCCTTAATGTTGTGATTGGGCCCACTTTGTTTCCTAGCAACCAATGTTTTTAGACCCAGTCGCTTATTAGCTAAACAATGCCCCCGTTTGAAAGGAGTAAAAACATTATCTTACTTTCCTGTCCTTAATAAACATTTATATGCAATGCAAGACACTGGTATTCGATATTAGGTAATACCCAATTTTAACTATAGCACTTTATTATTTTATGGACTACCAAACAGGAAGCCATCCGGCTCACCGCCAGCTCGATGTGGTGTCAAGTTGAGTTCGATATACTAGAGTTGAAACTTATTATTTATTGAACTTGAGCATAGGAACGAAAATATGTGCCAATCTAATGTGTCCTACGTCATATTAAAAAGTGATCTAGAAACCTATATTGCAATCTGATCAAGTGATCTTGAAATAGAGCATGACACTTTCACAATTACGTTAAACCGCTTTTGTCCCAATTGTAGAAGACATTAAGTCGCCTTCTGAGAACACCTCGAGTGCTAACTTTCTGACTATTTTGTAGGGTGAATGGGGTGAACCATTCGAAGTAAACCTTTGAAATTGGATTGTTGTCCCTTTCGAAGCCAAGTGACCATTCTGCCATTATCGATGTTTTCACACGTGAATTCTAATTGCTATTTTTAGGTAGAAATCGGATGCAGTTTGCTAGCCAGAACACGAAAAGTCCATTCGGAGAGCGGTTTTCTTCCATCCAGCGAGCAATTTGGACACGTTAATTAGGCAGCTCGCAACTCCGAATGATGCGAACACGTGGTCAGGCCACGGAGGGCCAACGATGAAGTTCTGGATGGACGTCGGCCATCCGAAAGGGACGAGCAATGGGAACGATGAACGCCACCTATCAGCCCTATTCGGAGTTACTGGAAAGGGCCAATGCCACCACCACTCAATATTACCAAACGAAAAACACAAGCGCTTTTGGCGACGATGCTGTCAATGTTTCGTCGCTAATTCCCCAGAGGTCGGAGATGATAGGCGTCGAAATTCGTATCGCCCTCTACGCCACCATCTTCTTTATGTCCCTAGTTGGCAACGGATTTGTCATAGCCACTTTGGCTCAAAACAAAAGGATGAGGACGGTGACCAACGTGCTTCTACTCAACTTGGCCATTAGCGATCTGCTCTTGAGCGTCTTCTGCATGCCCTTTACTTTGGTGGGCAATCTGCTCAAGGAATTCATCTTCGGATCCTTGATGTGCAAGCTCATCCCCTTCTTTATGGGTAAGTTTCTTCACTTTGCAATCGTGGAACATGTTTCTTAAAAAAGTTAAAATCCACCTTTTCAATTATAAAGTTACAGTACGTTATTTGCGTCTTCAAACTTGTAGACGGCGTAATACCCAACGCATTACATATTTTTTCTACGGAATCCTAGAGTACAAAAAATGCCCCGCAGGTAGGACTTATTAAAATGAAAATTTGGTTAGTAATAGAGGAAGTCTACATTACATTTAGCGCCCTCTGTGGTAGTTTTAGGGTCTTTTCTGGGGGGACAGGCCAAAAACGTGTCATTGAGTTACACGTGTTTATTTCGCTTTTCAAACATTATGAAGTGGAATTATTGTGTTCCATGTTGTAAAAACAACTTTAGGAACGTCAATTGCAAGATTTCTTACCACAGGATCCTTAAAAACTCCAATATAAGAAAGAAATTTATTGTATGTAAGTGAAACACGTGGTGACATTCAAATAAAACGCCGTTTTGTGTAAGTAAAATGGTTTGCACGTGGCCTACACGTTCAGAAAGTGGAATTTCCACTCTCAAATTTCAAAAACTTAAGTTAAATTTCCCAAATATCACAAAAATCTGTTCTTAAAAAAGCAAAATCAATGGGAATGCTATATGGACGACGTTGGGCTGTCCCCCCAGCAAATTTGGCCACTAGGGGCGCTCATGCATGGCACATGCGCCATTTGTAATGTAGACCTCCTCTATTATGATGGAATATGCAATTTGAGTTTATTATTTTCATGAAAAATTGTATATTATTGTAATTATTTTTAAATTATAAACCTTAGGAAACTAATTAAAGTCAGCTATAAAATATAATTTTTAGGTTATTTCTGGTATGAAACAAAATTCAAAATACTACATATAAACAAACAAGTTACCTTGTTGTCTCAAAAGCATTATTTGCGACGATTCCTTTTCGTTTTCATAATATTTCCTACCATGAAACGATACAGCCATTGTCCAAAATACGTTTACATTAATTATCCTGGTCCTAAGCCCTTGTAAATTCGGGTCATTCGCATTTCCTCTTCAAATGCGGATTTCGCCTTCGCACATTGCCATGGACAAATTGTCAAACAACGTTTAAATTGCGTTTACATATTCGTTTATAGTTAAGCTCTCGTCCTGTTAAGCCTCCCATGCATATGTTTAAAGTTTTGACAATCATAGTAATGTATGTAAAGTAATAATAAGCCCCGGAAATGTCATGGAACTCGTTTTATTACCCACATATATGGAGATGATAAAGTGAATTTGTAGCATTTGTGTGAGATAAAACAAAACTAATGCGAATTTCTTTTACCAAAAAGATGTAGCTTGAATCTATAAACTCGCGTAGATAATGTTATTAAGATGATATAGTACGGAAATAAATTTTATTCGTTATGATGGTCATTTTTCATTGGTCGTAAAAGTTAATACCAGACGAATATCCCATAATGCCCATCTAGTTTTTAAATCGATATTTCTTGTAAAAAAACAATCATAAAGATATCAAAGTCGTTCCAAAAATTTATAAATTAAAGACCTTTATCATGGCATCCTCCTAAAAGTAGATAAGTGTTCCCAAATCTCTAGATTTCAATTCAATCTATCGTTTTATTTTTTTTATTCATGTAAGATGATTCATAAATTACTTTCATCAAGATATTGTTTATATACATGGTGATTTACAAGTCCATCCTGTATGAATTTCTAAATTCTGTAATACAACAACCAAGGTTAGCATGGCAGAAGAAGCATATACCAACAGTCAGTTAGAGAATATATCTCCAGGTGTCCCAGGATGAGTCCACCTCTGGTGACGTGATAGATGTCCCATCAGACACGATAAAGGAACCTCACGTGAATCACATGCAGAGTTAGATCAGGTGACAGCGGATACCAGACTTCAAATTGATGTATGTAGCTTCATCATTAGTAGACATTAGTGGATAGCACACATTTGAAGTTATTATCTGACTGTTGATATGGTCCTTTCTGTCGTGCCTGGAATGGTGGTTAGAGTTCGGATATCCCGTAGGGACTTGTGATTAACATCCCATTGAAATAGCATGCACAATGCAGTAATGGAAAATGCGCATACTATATGGACATAACAGAAATTGGATGTACAAGGAGCTATTTGTATGTATACATATGTATACTCGAATGTATATCATATATTCACAGTGTTTATGTCAATATGTCCAATGTCTGGTCGTCCTTATATGATATTTCACATATAGGGGGAGACCAGGGCACAGTGGGTACACTTTTTAGAATTCATTTTTTTTTTTGGGAAAAATATTTAACTTGTAGCACTTTAAAAGAATAACACAGTAATATACAAGCATTTAGGATCTGTATACATTTTGCCATCGTTTTAGAGCTACCCCTATACCGGGGCACAGTGGGACATGGCATGGGGTACAGTGGTCCATGCGAAATTAAGACAACTTTTGCAATAAAAAGAACACTAAATTGATTAATTGTGTTTAATTCAGAACGTCAATTTAAAATTCAATGTATAAATTACAAACGATTGAAAATAACCATAATTACAGCTGCTTTCATTTTCACTGTTCACTTGTCAAAATGTGTTTTTTTACTCTGTGATTGTGTACCATTTTTATTTTAAAAATAAATTTAAATATGGTTTCTATTTAAATTTATGATTAATGAGAAAATATACAAATATTTTCCAAAAACATTAATTGGGGTATGCTGGGACATGTCCCACTGTACATCATAATGTTGTGATTTGAATAAGGCCTTACAGCTGACCACATGGCTAATTAACATAAACTGTTGTTTGAAATTATAGCTGGATATATACACTTGTCAATGGTATATTGTAGCATTACTAATTTCTTATAATTACACCTAGAATAAAAATCCAATTGCAAGTTGAATAATTACTTTTCAAGAACAAAAACTTTAACTACAAATATTTTCTTCTATACTTGTGTCAGATCACAGAAATCTAGGTTAATGAAAGAGTGCTGCATGCAGTTTCTTTGCAAATCAAAAGCATTGGGTTGCTGATATAACCTGATTTTATAAAGACGTTGTACCACTGTGCCCCGGTCTCCCTTACTTGTAAACATGTTCTACTATAGAGAAGACGAGTCCAAATTAGACAAGATGACTATATATCTACTATTAAACAAGTTCCCCGCACTGTTTGCATTGGATGACAACTCTTGTTTCCTCGATGTCAACAACAGGTTTATGCTATTTCTAACTTTAAATTTACGTTGTTTATAAGCTATGAAGTTTCGTAGAAAACAGTTTTGTCCAGTTTCTTATTTTCTTTTCAGATGTTTTGATAAGAAGAATGTTATTAATGAATATTATTCTTTGATTGCGAAATGGCAAACGTCAATATTTACCGAAGAACCAAACAACACCAAGTTGAGTTTGTAGAAGAGATTTATTCAGTGTTGGCTTTCTTCCGATTGCAAAAAAAAGACCATATTGCCACGTGTCTATAAATAGGCACACTCCTTACTTCATTCTACAGTGAATGATTATGACAGAACAATGGTGTAGGCCTAATGGCAGTTACAAATTGACGGAAAAACACACGCTATTGGGCGGAATCCTACGCTATTAAAATGGAAAAGGAATGTTAGGGAGACATCGGAATTCTTACAAAACTCTTGGATGTTCTACTATAATAGCAGCGGTGAACACAAACACGAGTCTATTTTATACCAACTGTTAGATGGATTTCTAAACCAACTGTCGAGTTGTACTATCCAACATGAAATTATAATTCGTCATTAGTGAGGTGTTTATATATATATATATACGACAAGTGACAAAAACTAACGACCTTTAGCTTCACATGGCGATTTTGCACTTCTTCAGCTCACGGTATACTAAACTACTACCTAGAAGTTTACGGCACACCGGTAGAAAAACATTTGAATACAAGATTTGGTCATTTAAATCTTATTTAGATATTTCTGATTATGTCCACATTTGGAATTTTTGCACTCCAGTCCTGAGAGACTGGTGCTGTTTTAAGCTAATTCTCCAGACTTTAATGCAACGTCGAGCGAAAGCAAACAGACGTTAAGTCGAGCTTATTCTGCAAATCCATGCCTGAAGCATACATTTAAGCAAATGCGTTCTAATATAACGTATGAAAATATTCCGAAGATGTAAGAGCAAAATTAAATTAATGTTGGAGGCAGAAAGATAACGAAGAGGGGACGTTAACAATAACAACAACAACGTTTGTAATTATAAGATTTCCATTATTTAGTAGAAAACCCATTTTTGGCGCCTTCGGCATCTCAAGATAATCATTGAGAATTCATAAATGTATTTTTGAAGAAGGGGTTTTAAGCTGCTCCAATTAAAGTAAGCTCCCCTCTCATTAGCATATAACGGGAAACGAATCAACGTAAGCGGATTAACGACACACTTTTAAAATTTAAGGAGATTTCTTTTAACGCATTGATTTACTTTTTTATTTATAACCCCATAAATTTCATCTATGCTAAATTGACGTATGAAGATTATGCTAACATAATCGGCGTACTATAGATTTTAGAATCGAAAGGGTTAAACAAAAATCTTTGATTGTTCAACGAGTATTTCGAAATCATCCTAATATGTTAAAGAAGTTGAGTATTAGTACTTAAAAGATGAATCAGTCCAAGTTGCTATGTTTCTTTGGTTCCAAATTTCCAAGATTGGAGAGTCCACCCCAAATCAAAGCGATGGTTAGACATGGTTAAGATTTGAAATTTCAAACTGGAAGAGAAGATGATTCGATCACCTTGCCACGACATGCGGACTGGTAAAATCCAAGGCTGGACAGTAAAAAACTGACAGCTAGAAAAGATAGATTTGAATTGTGGTGATGATGGGAATTTGTACGTACATATATACCATGGACAGCAATGGTTACTAACGAAAAGGTCCTGGAACGCACTAATCCTGAAGCTTGACTGGGAGTTAAAGGTTTAAGGGTTGACCTACTTTGGTCATGTGATGCGAGTTAATTCACTTGAGAAAGCAAGTTATTGAACACGCTGGCCAGTTACCATTAAAGCTGATAGTAATATGGACATAAAGACTTCGAAGGATGCCGTACATCATAGGAAATCATCGAGAAAGTTGTCATATGAAATCGACAAGGTCGGCGAATAAAGAAGAAGAATAATATTCATTAGTTCGTCTTATTATGTAATACCCTTGTCATATTTCAGATGATACTGGCTATCCCTAGGGACGAGAATAACTTATATAGATCTTATAGACTATCATACAGCGCTTTTATGCCTAACTTGTCTTAACTTAAGGTGAATTAACTGTGGATTTTGACTTGACGGACTATGCCTATATTTGGACCAACGTGTGGCAAATAGGTTACAAGAGTCGTCAAATAAATAGAAATATATTTTCGTTCATGGGTTAGACCAGGTCAAAGTTGTCCTTCTATGACCAGCATGTCTTAGTCCACAGCGTTTACGACCCTATCCATCTATGTAACTTTTGCATCCGGAAAGATGTAAAAACCTATTTTAAAAGTTGTAAATTGGCGTGAAAATCTTAGAATAGAAACAGACAGAAAAGCCATAAAAATGACAAATCCGTTTAACGTTAAAAATCTGACAGCAGGAAATCAAAGAAAAAAAGCTATACTCTGGCACACTCGAGTTCCAAAAATGTTGCCTGAATGTGTAGACAGAACTTCAAAAAATACTCCCTACTGAAACGCTGCGTGAATACGGTAGCTTAGGCGAAGTACTTTCTCCACCGTAAATCTTAAGACAGTAGTGTTGGATTTTCAGAAATCCCAGTTCCCCAGTCGAAGATACGGAAAATCGACGAACTCAACGTAGCGACCATCTGCGGGCATTTGTTCGTTCGTTTTATTTCACGGATGATGTCTTCAAACTTTAAGCAGAACGTTCGGAGGATTGTCGACTCTTTCGTCATTATATTTTTATTCTTTCATAAAATAGAATCGATTTTTTTCAAGGCGGATTTCACGGTTCCCGCCTTGTCCGTATTTGCATCTTTCATGCAAATGCCAACAAGATCTTGAAAATCTCTTTTATCAAAGTTCGTGCAGCATTTGAATTGCCTCCATTTTAACAGATGAACTTATCACAATTCAGCCTCTATTTAGATTTTGCAAAGGTCTATTATAATACAAATGGTGTGAGGAAGAATAGCGAAATCTTTTATTATTTTTTTGACGTCTATTTCATTGCCACGATGGTAGAATAGATATATGAGAAATTCGACGAGGCCCTAGGCCACATACTTTATAGATAATACACAAATTACACGACGAAGCGAAGTTTAGATAGGAAACAAAGACAAAAAACATGTACGAAAGCATTGCAGCGTGAACAAAAAAATAGAGGAAATATATGGGCGTAATTTATCGACAGATCGTGATGTGCATATTAAGTTGATGGGATCCCACGAATATCGACTGAATTCTGAGATTGTTAAATGCTCGAACATATGCTACTTTACTTCGTCAAGTTCAGAGTACAGTTACATTTATTTACAAGAGCATTGAGGATATCTTTCTTTACATAAGAACCCTAACTGGTGAAAAAAACAATAGATTTCTATTGTTTTCAATTGTTATTTGGAACGTTGTTTTCCATTGTTTTTATTGGTTTCAATTGTTTTCTATTCTTCTGGCAATACAGCTAAACCATAGAAGTCAATAGAAGCCAATAGAAGTCAATACAGAAACCATAGAAAACAGGATTAATACAGGATTGATTAAAATCCATAAAGTGTCCAAATAACAATAGAAACCAAAAGAAATCTCTATTGGTTTCTATTGTTTTTTCACCAGGGAAACCAAACACGCATTACACTGGAGCTAGCAGTGATTGCTTACTTTTTGAATAAACAGAGATAACATCATTTAGATTTTCTCAAAAGCACTGCGGATGACCATAACCATCTATCCGAATACTTATACAGTATAGTTCCTAAAATAAAGGATGAAAGCTATATAAATTGCTACATATACAAATTTGGAAACTACTACTTATACAGTATAGCTCCTAAAATAAAGGAAATGCACCATCCTAGAAATTGCACCATTTACTCCTTAATATATGATAATGCATACAAGTTAGGTTCACGCATCATTTATTCTTCTGAAAGGAAGTAAGTACATTTGTGATGTGAGTTTGTATTTGTATTTTAATTATGTGATTTCACGTGGAGCATAAACAACATCAACGTTCCCTCGTATTATTTCTTAAGAATGATAAGAGCCATATTAATGGTGATTATATCGCACTTTGGTTACATATAGCGTTCTTGTTGATAACTGTTGATTACGGTCCATTACATCTTTTAAACGTTATCTCGAGCGTATTCAGGAAAATGGGATGTGATAGATGATGGTACCACCTTGTTTCTTCATTAAACCAGACTATAAGAAATACCGATGGTCAATTCGTTCATAATGATTTGTTGCATACCGCAATTTGTAAGAAGGCCGATGGAAATTTACGGTATTTCGACCTAACGTCGTCCCAAATAAAGCGAGGCGGTTAAATTTATGCAAGTCTTCCGATATCGAAGCGTAACATTTAATTAGATATTAATTTTAATGACTCACGCGTCGGTGATAAGGAAACAGCAATTCAGAAAAGGGGGGAAAAAAGATGAATGGGATCTTCGTAGACTCTTAAATGCCGTTAACTTTGTAGTCAATATGAAAACGATAAGCAGAAGGTGCAGGAAGTGAGAAAAATAACGACGGGCGAGGAATTTGTTGTTCGGGAGCGACGAATAATTAACCTCATTGAAACTAGCCTCTTTTAATTTCGTATACAGGGTGAGGCGAAAAAAACAACATCTGTAACCGCGGATGCTCGTTATACGCTCTACGTTATAGCCTCAGATTAAAGCCACGCTAAGTTGATAACGATACTCGATTGGGAAAGGAATTAAATTCTTATTACCTCTATTATTAAATAATGCGCTCATTTCCCCTACACAACGACTATCGCGACACTTAGTAGGCCTGGAATGACGATCTGAGAGGCGTTAATGATCCTAGATGGGGGATTTTGCTTTTTTTCGTACCTAAAGCAAACATAGGAGTGCAATTGACATCACCGGAATTTAATAAATGTCGAGAAGAGATCGACGATAACGAATACTACTCACTAAACTCAACGCGACGAAAGTCAACTTCTTTGATTTCAAAAATTTATCGCCTTTTTGGAGAGACAACAAAGTGATGTCGAGATTCTACGTATACAAGGATGTACAAAGTCGTTCTGAGGCCAAATTAGCTTTATTCGTGCCATCTCATATAACATGATATCCAAAATTTCGCTATAGTCAATTTAAACAATTTAAGTAAGTTGGGAATCGTTGGAATGTCACAAAAATTGCATTGCCAAAGTTTTAGATAAATTGATGTGCGAGTGACGTTTTCTTATTTAATTAAAATTTTTTTTAAAGAAATTAAATTATAAACAGGTAGTGCTACTTTTTTAGAACATATGCTCGTGTGGCTGTATCAATTAGTAATTGAAAGGAGCATCAGGTCTTCTTCAGGGTTGTTAAAAATATTAAAAGGGATTACAACCCTATCTTTTTAATGGGTCGGGTTTGCGAAGATACTCACAGATGAATGAGGGAGGTTTGGGTGGGGGTGAGAATTATTTTGGATGACTTGATGGATCAGCAAGGGCCTCATAATGTTGTTTTTCACTTTAAAAAATGTCCGTTATTTTGTACACGCTGCCAGCAGGTGGCAGCATACGAGATAGGCAAGTTGTGCGTGCAAAAATTCAAATAATAATTTAATTTTAAAAAAATCTACTATTTTAAAGTGAAAAATGGCACGATCAGTACCCTGCTGATTTATAAAGCTATTTTAAACAATTTTTATTTTTATTTAATTTTATTTTGTTTGACTGAGTGTCGTTGCAAATTTTCCCATTGAAAGGGATAAGGTTGTAATCCCCCTTAAGCATTATCCAAGCATATTTGGTCTGTTAAGTTGAACATAGGAAAGTGGATATAGATTTATTAAATTGTAACTCCATTAATTGGTCTGTCGTTCGATTTTTTTCCGGTCTTGCACCCATTGGTGTCTTATACGGTTTTAGCATGGCAACATGTTAAGATCAGCACCACATGAGGGCTTACCAACAGAGGGCGCTGAATCAAAGACAACCGATCTATGTATTTGTATAATCGAAATTTAATCAAAAAGTTTCATGAAGTTAAGGAGCAATGTAGAAAATTTAGCATTCCGATTAGATTCTTAAGAGCTGCTTACGAATCACCGCATTCAACTCAGCATGCATGTATGTTTTAATTGAGGTCTTAACCCAAACGAATATTTAATACGATGTGACCCAGTGAACGGAAAGGTGAGGCGTTCTTTCAAACGTGAGACAAATGGGTGTCTTACTCTCTTTTTTAAGGATTATTTAGGTGACTGGGCACGAAACAAGCAATATAAGACTGGGTTCGGCTCGATTTCACATTGCGCCGCGACACACGGAAATGTCATGGATACAGGGAAGCAATTAATGCCACGGATTCCACTATACTAAATCACACACACCTTCGTTTCAATTTACTCGATTACCGGTAGAGCGCAATTTGATATCCGTCCAGCGAGGTAATTTCTTCGTTTAACAGAATTGACAAACGATCCAACAACGACATTCCTTACTGTACTAGGTATAATACTGTAGGTTATGCATATTTTGCTATAACGACTTTTAACACCATCAGAATGAGCTCACCAAGGTGAAAAAAAAATAAAAGACCGTATACGTACCATATTACACCCCATGTAAAGCATCTTATTATATACAATGCAATGTATACTATGTCTGGAAAAAAAGTTAACCCTATACAGTGGAACCTCGGTTTACGAACAAATCAGTCCACGAACACCATTAGTTTCTTCGCTTCACGAACGATACTTCAGTTCACGAACACATTAAAATTGGACCACCAATCAAAGGTCCGAGTTGGTGCAATTGTTTTACTAGTTCCAGCAGAACATCTTCCTTATGGATAAGTTTTACTAAATACAAGAATCATCAAAAATGTGTTATAATTTCCAAGGATTCAAATTGAAATTGACATTCGTTTCAAGGATATAGCCTACATTGTAAATATGGCAAAAGTTCGTCTCTTGTTTTATCCACGCCAATTGCAAATGCAATGGATGACAATCCATTGATGACGTCGATTTGAGACAAATCGTATAATTAACAACAAAATAGAGTATAATAATACACATTTTCCTAATGGAAACAATGTCAGTTAAAGTAACATTTCTTAAACAGAATCTGCAAATAAACTTGATTCACAACAACGTCAGCATGACGACACCACGTGGGTGTCTTTATTTCCTATAATGTTGGAAATCATAGATGTATATATTAAACTACTTTCTTCTAATATTACTGTTATATTTATTTCCTGTCTGTATTATTTCCACACATAAAGCCAAAACATGTAAAAAAAATTCTAGGACAAAGAACGCATTATTTGAATTTACATTAATTACAATGGGAAAAATTGATTCGGATTACGAACTTTTAACTTTGAACGGATTAAGTTAGTTTCTTTTTCGTTTCGATTTCTTTTAATATTACTATTATTAAAATACAGTTTCCATATATGAACTGATATACTGTTATTAAACCGTGGATGTTTAAATTTGGGCCTCCCCTGGTTCAGGGATATTCCCATCAATTACTAGTCAAAGTGACCTCATCATGTGATCAACTTTGGGCCAGTGCAATTTTCAAGACATATTCCTAGTGGAAAAAAATGTACAGGACCAAACGTGCTAAAGTGTCTCATATAAGTCCATACACGATATTTTCCATAAGCCTGAAAACATTTATAGCCTTATATGGCGTTTAATGTCCATGCAACGTTTCCGAGTTGATATAAACCTTTTGCTGCGAAAAATAAACAAAATCACGTTGCTCCCTATTTCGCGAGTAACAATAAAAGGCAGAATAAAATAATCAAAATTGCAGAAACTCAAGTTTATACTACGGACGCACTACAAAGATAAATGTCATTTATCACTAAATGACATTTAACTTTCAAACACCTTTATCTTTGGGTGGACACACTGCTTCTGTAAAATGGCCT
>JAQGBW010003106.1:0-17300 GCA_034698625.1 Julus scanicus
GGAATGCCCATTCCATTTCGAACGGCACGTTCTTTATCGAACGGAATGTCCATTCCATTTCGAACAGCACGTTCTTTTTCGAACGGAATGTCAATTCCATTTCGAACGGAGTTCAGAAAGCCACGTCCGTTCTTTTATTTATTTAAATACTAAACACTCAACGAGTGCAAACGTTCTAAACGCTTTTTAGAATAACAATTAGAACGCGATGCCGATTCTCTTTTGTTGTAAAATCGTTCTATTTGGAACCGATAATGGAATTTGGAGCGTAATGTTCTTTTTCGAACGTTTTGATTCTATTTAGTGCGAAACGTTCCAATTGCGGAACTGAGATCCCTGGTGAAAAAGCTACTACTTAATGACCATATACTGTATGGTCCTTCCCAAACCATATTAAGCTTTCGAATAGAACTAGATGGGCCATTTTTAGAATCCAAGTTTTATTTATTTATTTACTACTATTATTAAGTTTCCATTCATGGTTCCCCAAAGCCAAGATTTGGGAAAATATGGCCATATAAGACGACATAAGACCAACTATAACCGCCATACACGTGTCCAGAGTTGTCCAAAATCTGGTCTAGCCCAAAATTGAATAAGTCCAACATGTCCATATATGTTTTTTCCCACCATGGATGGAACCGGAACGAAAATCTGTTTTCACACCATGAAACGCTCTTTGTTTTTTCCTTTTTCTTTTTGTTCCGTGTTTGGATCGTAACCAAATTTGAAACAAAAGACAACACAAAAAATAGCAAACAGATGAGATAAGGGAGAAAAAAAACCAGCGGTCAAGCTTAAATTAAAACGACTTAATTGACGACGTTTTAGTTTAGACAAACGTCATTTTAATTCGAAAATAATTCACCTTGACCAATCAAAAACGTCGCTTTGACTCGGCTTACCGTGACTCAAATTGGCAACAAACAACAACGCGTTCCATGAAAAACAAAACCACAAAAGGCATTAATTTCAATTCAAACCGTTTAACTTAAATCGAGATAATCGATTAATTATACGGGACAAAAGTCAGCGTTAAACAAAGTAAACGTTACTAAATGGAACCTTACATTTTTCAAATAGAACATTCTGGACAAGTTCGAATTGGAACGCCACACTTTCGAAACTAAGCACTAGACGTTCGAATTGGAACTCTAGGCGTTCGAAACTAAGCACTAGACGTTCGAATTGGAATTCTAGACGTTTGAAACTAAACACGAGACGTTCGAAACGTGGAATACGCGCACATTCGAAATAAAGCTCAAACGAGTGTAGACATCTATAGAAAAAGGAGATGAAAAGTACAAATCTTATTCCTCCTCCTTCGCAAACGGAAGATTAAAGAGGGGAATTCCACCAGCCGAGAAGCCACAAGTGGTCTCTCGCGGCGTCAAGATAGCAGCAGGAGGAGGAGGAGAATGAGGAGGAGGAAAAAGAGGAGGAGGAGGAAGAAAAGGAAAAACGAGGACGGAGATGTGTAAGGAATAGGAAAGGAGAAGAGAGTGCAAAGGAAAGGAAGAAAAGGAACATAAAGAAGGATATGTATGGCGTCGAACAAAAATAAAGGAGAAAAGGAAAATGAAGAAGCGAGGAATAAGACAAAGGCGAATGAGGAGTAGGTAGAGGACATAAGAAGAAAAGGAGACTAAGAAGGAAGGGAAGACAAGGACGAATAAGGAATAAGAAGGGAGAACAAGGAGATCAGAGGCATGTGAAAGAGAAATTAAAGTAAAAGAAAGGAGGAAGGAAAAGGAAAGGGGATGACGAGAAGAAAGGATAAAAAGAGACTGAAGGAGAATGAAGGATAGGAGAAGAGAAAAGGATGAGGAGGATGATGGCGGATAAAAGAGACTTAAGGCGTGTTCTTACCGTTGAGCATTCTGAGGGTGTCTGATGAGGTGTTCTTGAGCGCCTCTTCGTATTGGACGCGCCTCTTCACTTCCTGTTCCAGTTGTTCCTGGAGCCTCCGACGCGCCTTCTTTTCCTTCTTCAGTCGCTTCTGGTACAGAACTACTTCAAACATGAAAAGAAAAAAAAGGAAAAAACCCCATGGTTACAAACAGAAATTCGAGTATTTTGAACATTCAACATGAAATTTGGAACTTGGAAATTCGAACGAAAATTTGGAACTTGGGATATTCGAACGAAAATTTGGAACTTGTGATATTCGAACGAAAATTTGGAATTTGGAAATTCAAACGAAAATTTGGAATTCTGAAAACCGGCACGTTCTAGAAAACTCTTCTACGTTTTTAGAAGACCCAACTATTTTAGAAAATAAAAGGGGGTGAGCAATGTGTTCGAAAGGTGAAAACGACGCGTTCTAAATTCGTTAAAAATTTAAAATTTTCACCCTCGAGTGGTGAACACACATTTACCAATAGGAAACGCGAAATGGGAAATAGGAGAGAGTAACATAATAATAGAAACGAGCACACAACAAGGGGGTTGTGTTCCCCTTCACCCCATTTTCACCCCCTTCCATTTGTGCGTCAATAAAACTGAATAATGGCAGCAACGGGGATGAGTCACTGTTAATTAAGTGAATTAATAGCCCGCAGCATTAAAAGCAAATGAAAGTGGACATCTGATATTTCCATTCTACAAAATCATCACAAATACACAACAGCGAGCACTGTGTTCATGTGTGTGAGACTTAAGCCTTCGACATTCAGCGAGTATAGAAGCCTAACACAATACGAGTACGTTATGCAAAGTAAGCCATCTTAACACTAGTCCTGATGTGTACTTATCATACAGTACATGCAGGCGAACCCAGTACAGTGTACTGGAAGCTTACTAGAGCACGAGATATAGTTAAGCAGTTGCACAGTTTGCTGTATGCGAGTAAACCTTCACACAAGAGTTCCATTAGAACGCATTACAGTTCCACTAGAACGCAATGGAGTTCCATTAGAACGCATTACAGTTCCACTAGAACGCAATGGAGTTCCATTAGAACGCATTGCTGTTCCACTAGAACGCGCTGGAGTTCCATTAAACACAGTACAATTCCACTAGAGCGCATTGGAGTTCCATTAGAACACATTATAGTTCCACTAGAACGTGGGGTAGTTCCATTAGAACACAGTACAATTCCACTAGAGCGCATTGGAGTTCCATTAGAACACATAGTTCCACTAGAACGCGGAAGAGTTCCATTAGAACCCATTACAATTCCACTAGAACGCGCTGGAGTTCCATTAGAACACAGTATACCACTAGAACACTTTCGGAGGTAACACTTAGAAGGCATAGAAAGTGCTAAATAAGGAATTATACACGTATGTATGTAAGGGCTAAGCAAAACCACTTATCGGCCATCTTGGATTCGTTATATTTCTTAAATTTGGAAGCCGAAATAAAAAAGGGGTCAGGTGTTTAGAGCGGTACTTCACGAAGGGTGTTTTATGAAATCTCGCAACCCAATAAAAGGCCCCTTTTTTTTGTCTCGTATTTTTTGTTGTTGTTAAAGCGATCATTTGGAAAAGGGAGGAAGAATTTAAGAGGCACTTTTCGAAGGCCCCAAGAGCATTAGGCCTATTTGAGCTCCACCTGCGAACGTCGTCAGTGTAGACGCTCCATCACTTAAGTCCATAAAAACGTTCGCTGTTTCAAATCTCTTTCGTATCGCTTTGTACGCTATTTGTTTTATTGCGACGAATAAACCCTAATGGAGACCGTAAACAAATCGAACGGCCCCAGTTACACACACGTATGAAACCCCCACATTCGAACGACCTACACTCACCACCTTCTGTTCGGTTCATCTTACTAAATACATTCCTAGAACCTGCTTCTTATTTATTTATTTATTTACAATTATAACTTCACTATTATTAGTTCACTATTATGGTGAACTTTGGGTCACCATGTGTCCTCGTGGTTCCCCACTGAGTCCTCTTAAGTCGTCATCAGTCGTCATGAGTGCCCTAGAATCCTCATACATTTCTATGAATCATCTTTGAGTCCTCATAAGTTCCTGTGCAGGCATCATCATTAGCCCTCGTGGGTCCCCAAAAGTTCTCATACCTTCCCAATGAATCATCTTGATTCCATGAGTCCTCATAAGTTTCTGTGAGTCACATTGTGTCCTCATAGGTTGTTGTCAGTCGCCATAGGTCACTTTAGTCCTCCATGTGGAGCCCAATGAGTCCTCAAGTTTCAATGAATCACCTCGAGTCCACGTGGAGTCCCATGAGTCATCCTAAGCTCTCATGAACCATGACTTCTCATAGATTGTCAACAGTCGGTACAAGCTACCTCAAGTTCTCCTGGAGCCCCACGAGTTCTTGTAAGTTTCAAGGAATCACATTGAGTCCTTGTGAGTTCATAGGTTGTCAACAGTTGCTATAGGCCACCTCGAGTCCTCAATGGTTCACCCGAGTCCTACGTGAGTTTTCGCAGATACTCGCAAGTCCCCGTAGCCCTTTAAGAATCCCCATTTAATATGTGTACGAATCGGGCGATTCTCATCGGGAGTAAATTTCCAATTCTCGATTTTGGATTCCCCATTCTCGATGTCTTCATTATTATTATTGGCGTTGTTATCGTCATTTGCAAGCGAGAGGTACAATAACATCAGCCATCATCTCCTTCACCTCTTTTCCGCGGGACTCCATCGTAGTTTCTAGATTTCCAATTTTGCACAAATTCCATTACGCATCGACCCCCTCGGAAAAAACCGGGAATCGAGCTTAATGGATTTTTAAAGGGTTTTCGCATTCGCCCTCCTCCGCAACAACTCATAAAAATAATAAAAAAACCGAGTCAAAAGCTAAAGGCGAAGAAGGAGCGGAGCAGGGATATCACTTACTCCCACCTCTTTCTCCTTTCCTCTAGTTTCTTGCCCACTCCTGGTCTATGTTGAGTATTATTTACCTTTCCCTGCTCCCCTGCTGTTTTAGCCTCCTCATGTTCCTGCTGGATAGTATTTACCTTTCCCTCCTCCCCTGCTGTTCTAGCCTCCTCTCTTCCCCAGTTGGATACTATTTACCTTTTCCTCCTACTTCTCAACCTCCACTCTGGTACCACTTAACTTTATTTTTTGATTTTCTTTCTTTCTGATCGGGTGCAAAATGGAACAAGGGCATTTTCTGAACAGCGAGAAGGGGGAAAAGCCCCCCACACAAATTCGATTTCGACATATTCGGTTTCCCGGGAAATATATGAAATTTAACCCGTTTCCATACACATTTTCGATTAAGTGGATGGTGCGTGTAATTTCCATACGATTTGCAAACGTTTTCTATTTTTCTCTCTCTCACTCTCACAGGGCCTCCCCTTTTTTATTTTTTGGTAATACAGGGGTCGAACAGAGGGTTGAGGGGAAAAGAGGAAGAGGTGAGGATGGAAAACTGATTTGTAAAATTGAAAACGGAAAGTAGAAGAGAGTAAAAAGGGGAATTGAGAGAAAGGGATTTAAAACACCTCCGAACATCCCATTAAATGATATCTCCATCATCGCTGAAAATTAGCGTATCGGCACCGCTGAGGTTGGTCCGCAATCTTGTAGTTCAAGAATGGAGATGTGTTCAAAATAAAATCATCATCATCATATGAAACACCCACAAACTTTACACGCGGAACACTGGAACATTTCAAAACTCTGGAATCATTCATGGGGCCCAAACTCAATTTTCTGCTCTTAAAGCCACAAAGCACCTACAATCATGACAAAATTACTATGACACACTGAATAAGAAGGTAGAATTAAGACGGCACACAATTTTTGCAGTAAAATCATGATTTCAATAAAATATGATGCTCTATGAAAAAAGTTCTTTTTACAATTACTCCGCGGAAGGTCCTCCAAACTTCCCCTCTCTTCCAGTGGCCAAAAAGCATATATTTCTACAGGGTTACCCCACAAATAACATAGTAAACTTCCCTGACATTATCATATTGAATTTCCCTGACTTTTTCCAAATATTACATTTTTTCCCTGACTTTTTTTTCCAAATATTACATTTTTTCCCTGACTTTCATTCAAATTCCCTTGACTTTTCCAGGCTTTCCAGGTCTGGGGGAACCTGAGGTAGAGTAAGAAGGATCACTGTTAATCCAGATGCCTCTTTTACTCTTTTCCCTCTTCTCCATCCTTCTGCATTGTGGGGGTCGAATAAAAAAGCCCTCCAAATCGCTTATTTTTCGCTCTTTTCGCCATTTCCTTCATCGGATTTCTTTATTCCCCTCTTTTTCCTCCTCTTCCCCTTACAAATCCCCTTGCCCTTCGAGTGTTGATTGTAAAAGTTTATTGTCGGGGAGTTTATCGGAGTAAGTGGTTTTAACACGCTTCTCGGCGTTGATCCTCCGGGAGCTCCCATGTTAACGGTACCAGCCACCGCTTAAAAGCCACGGATTGACATCATCTGCATATCTGAGACTTAATGCCAATCTCAGATGAGGGGAAAAAGACTAAGGTACAAACAGTGGATGACACCGGTTATCACATCCCTCAAGAAAAAAAAATGTATACATAATGTAACATGCGAGGTCCAAATTCAATAAAAGCAGGCCACGTTATCAACCATCACATCCCATTTAAATTGTCGTAAAACAAGCTCACGCTTTTTTCTTCCTTAATCTTATGCATTTTTGACGAGGAGAAGCCAGAATTGGAAAGATAAAACACTTCTCGCAAGTTTACCGAAAGCAGATGTTCATTCAGTCATGAACGTACCGATATCTTTAATATCGGTTTGAAAAATGAGTTTATAAGATATGTTTGGAAAAAAAAGTGCTTCTGATGTGCACTCAAAACATTGAGTTTAATTAAGGAATCCAAAATAAGTGCTTGAATAATATTTTAAATTTAAAAATATCTCAACTGCCCCTTGTAGTTAGGCAATCACTGCAAGTATGGATGCAATGCAGAGTAACATGGCCCAAAAAACAAGGTGTAAAAATTTAAAAACTGCTTAGGGGCCATTCAAAAATTATGTCATACCTTTGTTTGTTTTTTGTGACAATTGTGACCAAGGGGGATAATCGACGGGTTGTGACATCATTATGGATGGGGTGTAGTAAAATTTGTGACAATTACGACAAAAGGGTGGGGGGTGTTTCAAAAGAGGCAAAAAAGTGTGACATAATTTATAAATCACCCCTTAAGGGGGATTACAACCTTATCCCTTTCAATGGGTAAATTTGCAAAGACACTCACAGTCAAACAAAAAATGACTAAACAAAAATAAAAATTGTCTAAAATTGCTTTATAAATCAGCAAGGTACTGATCGTGTCATTTTTCACTTTAAAAAAGTAGATTTTTTAAAATTAAAATATAATTTGAATTTGAGCATTCACAACTTGCCTATCTCATGCTGCCGCCTGCTGGCAGCGGGTGCAAAATAACAAACATTTTTCAAACTTGTATATTAATTTTAAAAAATCTACCATTTCAAAATGAAAAACAACTTGCTGATCCATGAAGCCACCCCAAACAATTCTCACCCCCACCCAAACCTCCCTCATTCAACTGTGAGTATCTTTGCAAGCCCAACCCATTGAAAAGGGTTGGGTTGTGATCCCTCTTAAGTAAGCATAACACAAAAGTAAGTAACATACGAGTTACTTAAATTCAACTGAGTACTTTACTGTTCATTGGAAAAGACGTACCACAAGGACTTAAACTTCTAGCTGCCTCTATAAATTGGCAATCACTGCAAGCTAGGATAAAATTTGGGTAACTGGTTAAAAATAAGGAGTAAAAGCTTAAAAACTGCTTAAGTAAGGATAGTCTTATTCTATTAAACTAAGTATTGAGAAACCATATTGTAAGGACCTAACTTAAATAATTTTTGACTGCCCCTTACCCTAGTAAGTAGGCAATCACTGCAAACACTGTTGTAATACAGAGTAAAAAAGGCCTTTAAACAAGGGGTAAAACCTTAAAAAAACTACTTAAGTAAGCACAGTATCAAAAGTAACTAATTCGTGTAAATACACGAAATCTGGGACCATTCCAGTATTCGATTTTGATTTCACAGGATTTTATGAGGACGAGGGTGAGGTTGAAAAAAAAGATGAAAAACCACGGATCTTAAAACCCTTTCGCGAAGAGGAAGAATAAGTAGAAGAAATAGTAATTCCTGAAAGAATTTTCAATTACAAACATCGTCTTTGCCAGCTATTCGAAGGCAATAAAACAGGAGGAGGAAAAGAGGAAAAGGAGGATGAGGAGGAGGAAACAAACTGCCGTTAACTGGACTCATCAACGCTATTGATTTATCAGGATTTCTGATGCCACAAGCTTCCGTTGGAGGGCGACACTGTCTATTTAGAAGATTTATAAACCTTTATGGAACACTACGTTTTTGATAATAGGACCACCTGGTATTATGGCTATCCACTTATTAGGACCACAAAAAAACAATAGATATTTCTATTGTTTTCTATTGGTATCAATAGCAAATTTCTATTGGTTTTATTGGTTTCAATTGGTTTCTATGGTTTTCTATTGTTTTCTATTGTTCAGTCAATACAGCTAAACCATAGAAGCCAATAGAAGTCAATAAAGGAACCATAGAAAACAATTAAAACCAATAAAGTGTCCAAATAACAATAGAAACCAATAAAGTGTCCAAATAACAATAGAAACCAATAAAGTGTCCAAATCACAATAGAAACCAATAGAAATCTCTATTGGTTTCTATTGCTATTTGGAACGTTGTTTTCTATTGGTTTTATTGGTTTCAATTGTTTTCTATTGTTTAGTCAATACAGCTAAACCATAAAAGCCAATACAGAAACCATAGAAAACAATTAAAACCAATAAAGTGTCCAAATAACAATAGAAACCAATAAAAATCTCTATTGGTTTCTATTGTTTTTTCACCAGATTTGGTCATTTATGTCAATACAAATGTCTAATTGTTGATCTAGCCCTATTAATCGAGTGAAACAAGTCCATAAATGCTGGGACACAAAAGGACCTCATGTCACATTTCCACGTGTGGGTCCCACGGGTTTTGCGAGTGACCATAAGCAGTATCGCCACCTGGTGTCAACTATGAACCTTATCGATCGTCACGCCCCCTATGGCGTCTTTTAGTAGTTTCCGATGCGGGCCAAAAGCCCCCTTTTATCCTTTTTCCCTCGTAACAAAAATAGGAGAAAAAAAACAAAAGAAAAGCAAAATAGAAAGAGTAGGAATAACAAAGGGCCGATTGCGACGAATCCACGAGATGACAGAAATGATTAATGGGATTCGCGGGCGAAATTTCAATTCCCTAATCTAGGCTTCATTGTTCTCATTAGGACTCGATGCTAAAACGGGATTTAGCAAAGACGTATACAACAACAACAATCACCAACAGAAAAAAAAAGAAACAGAAAATAAAATATTTGAGATTGAGAAAGGAAGAATATATGGACATGAAACATGGACATTCAGTTTTTCAGATTTCGTGGACATCTGGACGGATGGAAATCGGATGACTAATCTACAGTAGAAATTATCATATCAAAACGTTCTTCAATTCGAATATGCCTAATGGAAAACATTCTAGAATTCGAACATGGTTGGTTTTCTAGAAAACGTTCTAGAATTCGAACAAGGTTTTTTAGAAAACGTTCTAGAATTCGAACATGCCTACTAGAAAACATTCTAGAATTCGAACATGCCTACCAGAAAACGTTCTAGAATTCGAACATGGTTTTCTAGAAATCGTTCTTCATTAGGAACATCCTTCTTGAAAATGTTCTAGAATGATCAATGGACTTATATGTCCCTTGTACTCCTCGTGAGTGTGATTAAATTAAATAAAAAAATATATATATATCGGATATCGATTTTAAAATTTTAATTTGATAAAAATACAGTGAAACCTCGGTTTACGAACTTAATCCGTTCCTCAACCCTGTTCGTCATCCGAATCAATTTTTCCCATTGCAATAACTGTAAATCCAAAATAATGCGTTCTTTGTCCTAGAAATTTTTTTTAACATGTTATGGCTTTGTGTGGAAATAATACAGAAAGGAAATAAATATAAGAGTAATTTTAGACGACATTGTTCGAATCCTAGGACGTTTTCTAGAAAACCATGTTCGAATTCCAGAATGTTTTCAATTAGGCATGTTCTAATCAAAGAACGTTTTCCAGAGGAATGTTCGAATTCTTGAACATTTTCTAAAAAAAGCATGAGCAAAGAGCTGCTAGCGCCACCTACGCTCTGGTCACGTGTCCATATGTTGAGAAGAAGGAGCTTCGAATTAATGTTGTGGCTGGTGAGCAATTGACCGAGAGGCCAGCATCGGTCATCTCTTGGTCAACCCCATTATAGCGTATTGATTTCGGAAATGGAACGCAGTGACCACCGCTGGATCACATTCAAAAACAATCCATTCTTCCCTCTTTCAAATTTTACTTCTTGCTTTTATTATGAACCTCGGTTTACGAACGTCACAGTTTACGAACACCACGTGTTGTTTCGCTTTACGAACGATGCTTCAGTTAACGAACACATTTCTCCGGACCACCGATCAAAAGTCCGAGTTTCTGAAAAACAGTTCTAGAATTTGAAAAAGGTTTTTTAAAAACTTCTAGAATTCGAACAAAGCTTTCTAGAAAACGTTCTAGAATTCGAACATGGCTACTAGAAAACATTCTAGAATTCGAACAAGGTTTTTTAGAAAACGTTCTAGAATTCGAACATGCCTACTGGAAAAGTTTCTTCAACAAATGCCTAATGAAAAACATTCTGGAATTCAAATATGCCTACTAGAAAATGTTCTACAATTCGAACAAGGTTTTTTAAAAAACGTTTTAGAATTCGAACATGGTTTTCCAGAAAACGTCCTAAAACCCAAACATTCCTCTAGAAAACGTTCCTTTATTCGAACATGCCTAATGGAAAACATTCTGGAATTCGAATATGCCTACTAGAAAACGTTCTAGAATTCGAACATGGTTTTCTAGAAAATGTTCTAGAATTCGAACATGGTTTTCTAGAAATCGTTCTTCATTAGGAACATTCTTCTTGAAAATGTTCTAGAATTCGAGCATGTCTACCAGAAAAAAATGTCCTTTATTTCCACCTTTTGTGATAAAGGATTAGAAAAAGTTCTTTATGTGAACGTTCCAAGTGCGCCATCTCGCGTTCTACGTATACGCAGTTGTGTTCTGTATACTACGTCCTCTCAGATATGGAAGCGTCCGTTAATCCCCGTTCGTTGTACGAAGCATGAATTTTTAAAAAAACGTGAAATTTCTCCCCTTTTCTTTTAAGGCATTAATTTGCGAAAGCGCTCATTAATATCTGTCAAAAACAATTAATCAAATGTAGCGTTCTAAATAGCATTGTTCCAGCTACGCTTTTTAAGCCTATAACGATATTGATTTCTGATGTGTTGACAATTTTAATTACACCTTCTGTATCATTAAGTAAATATGTCACTGCATCTAATTAGAAAATAAATTAATATCTGCTGCTGCGAAACATTTTTTAACTTTTTTTTCACAAATATTATTTCGTATTAAAAATGGTATTTTCCCCTCGCTCGTGACGTCACACGAGTGGCAAAAGGGTTGATTGGAATAAGGGGAAACTGAGCACAGGTTCGAATAAGGGGAGAAAAACCTCTGTTCGTGGGCACCTCTGTCTTTTCTACCGAAATTCACTTCCCTACTGTATTTGTTATCATTAATTAAGAAATATACCAAGAGTCAGGCACTTTTCTTGTACACTCCACCCACCACCCTAACTCATCCACAACATGGGTATTTTTTACCTGAACAGTACATTTCCATTCCACCCTCCACAAAGTACTTTTCTCGTCTTCAACCAGTACTATTTCCACTCTCCATCTATAATATGTTTCCCTGCCCTCATCTAGCCCACCATCAATCCAGTACCTTTCACCCTTGATCCAATCTTCAATCAGTACTTTTTACACGCTCACCCAGTACATTTTCCAATCCACCATCCGTCCAGTACCTTTCACATTTGTCCCTGTCCTCATCTAGTACATTTTCCAATCCAAACCTCTCTACACCTCCACCCAGTACTTTTCCATGTCCTCATTTAGTACCATATCCAATCTCCATCTAACGTTTCTCTACCCTCATCCAGTACCTTTTCCAGACCACACTTAGCACCCCTCTACCCTTTATTCAGTACATTTTCCAATCCACCTCACACCTCCTCCACAAATTACTTTTCTCGCCACCATCCAGTACCATTTCCACTCTCCATCCAATACACATCCCTGCCCTTATCCAGTACATCCAGTACCTTTCCGGACATCCCCACAGCTTCGGAGGCTCAGTTTTCCCCCTTTCCCTCCTCCTCTTTTTCTCTCCCTGTTCCTCCATCGTTATTTTCTTCCCTTTTTCCCTTATTTTTTTATTTTATTTACAACCTACAATAAAATGATAGTTGTTATAATATATTAACTTTTAGAGTTGGTAATGAAGGCGCGCAGCTGTGACTAAAACGTTTTACGCGCTCAACAATCGCACAAACTCAATGGACTTTTTTTTTCACTTTCCCTCCCTCCGTGTGTTAGATATGGCATTTTGCCTGTTCTCCCCCCACCCCCTCCTCCTCCTTTCCTCCTCCTCCAACTAACAACTGTACGTGTATATGTCTGACTGACTGACTGACGAAGGGGCCAAATCGCTCCTTCTCTCTCTCTTTTAAAGGCCTTTTCAAAATGTGTTTCACATCCATAAAAGATTTCTCTTTCTCGAATAAAAATCGGCACTTGAAATAAAAAGGAAAAAGAAGAAGAGAAGTGAGTGAAATACGAGGGAAAAACGTTTACGAGCGATTTCAAAACTCTTAATTGGATAAATAACGCCGCAGGATTCGAATCGGGAACGGAATCCCAAAACAAGATGGCGGATGAAGGTGTGGAACAGGGTTAGATACGTCAAAAAGCTCTATTAAGAAACGATACAAACAACGGTTCTAAGGTAAAAATCTAACACGATTAATCTAAAAACGTTTTTTTAAGAACAATATCTGAGAAAGTAATGTTTTCTACGGTAAAGTTCTAAAAAACACGTTTTCTATGAGAAAGTTCTAAGCAATAAACCTTTTCTAAGTAAAATTTCTAAGAAAAGAACGTTTTCTCTAAAACGTTACTAAGAAAAGAAAAAAAAATGTTTTCTAAGAACAAGATTTTAAGAAAAAAACTTTTTATAAGGCAAAGTTCTAAAAAAGGAACATTTTATACGAACAAGATTCTAAGAAAAGAACTTTTTATAAGAAAATGTTCGAAAAGAAGAGCGTTTTTTAAGAGCAAAATTCTATGAAAAGAACGTTTTCTAAGAACAAGATTCTAAGAAAAGAAGTTTCTAAGAACAATATTCTAAGAAAAGAAGTTTCTAAGAACAATATTCTAAGAAAAGAACTTTCTAAGAAAATAACGTTTTCTGAGAACAAGATTCAAAGAAAAGAACGCTTCATTACACAAAGTTCTAAAAAAAGAACGTCTTCTAAGAACAAGATTCTAAGAAAAGAACAAGGTTCCAATTAAAGATAGTGCCTTTTAAAAATAACGCGCTTATTACAAACAAATGCAGTTTTTATCCAAAAAAACATCCCATTTTTCTCAAATACTTGAAAGATCTTTGGTGTAAAAAAGCCCATTTTTCAAGGTAGTGCTTTCAAAGGAACCGCCTTTAAGTTGATCCGAGCGCCACCTCATGCATGTTTTCTCCTAACTAGGTTAGTATGATTGTTCCTCCCAATCAGATATGGATTCATCGGCGTCATTAATATTTCATGTTTGTGATAGGGGTGTGTCTCCTCTCCACGCACACTCCCTCAATTCCTCAATTCCTCATTTCCTTTTTCTGTTAAAAATAATTACGTTACTTAAGACCCTGGAGACCGTTCGTTTTTGGCAGCGCCACCAAATAACAAAACGCAACCAAATATTCAACCTCCTTCTCTTCCTAAATTTCCATTATTTCAATAAAGCAAATACGATAAGAGTTAAGGAAAAATCGCTTTCTCATGTTTACCCAAAATCACCCGAACGACCCCTGGCGTATATTTATTTCAAAAAGCCCTTTGGTGTAATTCGTGTTTCAAAGTTGAACGTTGTTTGCAAATGGAGACGAGGGAATCAAAAAATATACACCAATCGATTTATGGGGGGAAAACGCGATATCAAACTTTTCTTGAAAATGTGCCAAATAATGGAGAAAATATATTAAAAACACACTTATTTAAGAAAATAGCACAAAACTAGACATTTTGTAAGGAAAAGTTGACTTATTTGAGAAAAATGTAATCAAAAAGAGCGTTTTCAAAGTTGATTTTTATAAAATGGACAAATTTTTAAAAAACAATTTGGAAAAACTATTTATGAAAAAAAATGTATTTTGAAAAAAATGAATTTAAAAAAAAATGAATTTTGAAAACCACAAAATGACGTTTTTAGTTTAAAAAAGCTGAAATCTTTTAGAAAAGTAGTCTGACTTTTTAAGAAATAGATGATTATAAAAGAAAAAAAATAGGAACAATTGTTAAGAAAAAAATAAATATAAAGTGCTATAAATCTTTATAAAAGATTACAATTTAAAAAACAAGACTTATTTAATAAATAGATTCAAATATTTGATCAAAACATGACTTTTTTTAAGAAAAGATTCAGAATTTTAGTGGATTGCCTTCTTTAGAAATTCCACGTTTTTTCAAATTTCAGAACGTTGAAATGGAACGCCAGCGCGTGCAGCAGAGTTCCAAATTCCAAATGTGAAAATAGGAACAACAAGAGCGCGTATTTTCCACATCTCTCTTTTGATTGGCTCTAAAAATCAGATTTTTTGCAAGTTTAAAAGTGCCATTTGCGGCTAACCGGAGACTGTATTTAAACGGCGATTAGCGCTAACGGTCGATTAGGTCCAGGGGCTATCGTTCGTTTGTTCTCTGTTTTCAGACTCGTTATTAATCGATCGACCAATAGGCGTTCAGTTTCGCTTTCGCCGCAATTAAGCTTTGAATTATTAATATTTCCTCCAGAAGTAAAAAAGGGGGGCATTTCGGACCTCCTTTTCCTCCTCTTCCTCTTTGCTAAAGTGCAATTTCCGTTCTTTTTCCTCCTACGGCCGCTGATGCAACAATAACAAACCGTAATCTTCGTGCCACAAGTTTTAAATCAAGATAATCAAATAAGCTGATTATCGATTCCTCCTTCAGCCGAATGCAGATTAAGAAGTTTTGTTTCAACGAAAACATGCAATGTCCAGCAGCCATTACTCATCTTCCTCCTCCTCCTCCTCCTCCTCCTCCTTTTTCCTTCGGTCAGATATGCAGATGGAGAGGCTTTTAATCGCCCATATCTCATATATATATATATATATATATATATGGCTCTCGGATGCACTTCCGGTGAGAAAACTGTTCAAAGAACGCCTTTTCCTTAAGCCTTTCATCGGAAGTCCATCTTCAAAATTGTGCTAAGTTCTCTTATTAAACTAATGAAGATACTACTGTCATTTAAATGATAAAGAGGACCTAAATATTAAGAGTTAGGGGGTTAGATCCGGACTAAGAACCCTAGGGCAGCTTCTACTCTTGTATCTCTTAAATTTATGAAGATAGAAGGGTCATTCCAAAGACCAAATGTACTTAATATTAAGAGTTATCTGTTGATATGGTTAGAACCGGACTTAAACCCCTAGGGAGAGTCCTAGGCTGCTCTATACAGTATTCCTTAATCAAATTTGAAAAATTGTTGGCAAACACTGCTAGCAATGAAGCTATTATGGATTGCCAACACACAGGAGCAGCATTATTTTTCCTAACTTAAGTTTTCGATTTTTACCTCATTTTTCTCACTTAAGTCGAAGCTGCTGTCAATAAGCCTTGCTGTTAGATTACAGATGGGGTTTAAAGTTAACTTTGTTCATAGACATGTTTCACCAAAGTATCTTTCTAAAGTTAGAAATGGCTTAATTGGAACTGACTTTCGTAAAAGTACTTAAGCAAGTACTTTCTGAACTCATTTCCCTCACTTAAGTCCAAGTTGTTGTCAAAAAACCATGCTGCTAAATTACAGAGGGAGTTTAAAGGTAACTTTGTTCATTGACATGCTTCACCAAAGTATCTTTCTTAAGTTAGAAATGACGTAATTGGAACTGTCTTTACGTAAAAGTCCTTAAGCCAGCACTTTCTGAACTCATTTCTCTTACTAAAGTCGAAGCATATGTAATTTCAAAGAAAATTTGTTCATAGACACCTGTCACCAAATAATCTAGAAATGACTTTAAATACAACTCCTTAAGACAACTTTTTTGAACTCATTTCCCTCAGTAAATTGAAACTTTCATCAAAAAGGATTTCAAAATGGAACACCAGCCGACGTTCCAAACTTTGACTAGCGTTCTAAATAGATATATGCATTCTAAATAGAATCGCCCTCACGTTTAAAACAAGAACTCTGGTTCGAAATAGGAACACTTTGGTTGGAATTAAGAACGCAGTGTTTTAAAAAGCACGCCGTGTCTTTCAAAATAGGAAGACACGTTTGTTCGAATCGAACGCTATAGCCTGTGTTCTAAACTAGGAGTGGCGTTCGAAATAGGACCACCGTGTCTTTGCCACGTGTGAGGTGCGTGTAAACTGTAAATAAACCCCCTCTTTTTTGAGCGTATCTCCTTAATTCGTCGTGTGTGTTTAATGCGAGGCACGTACATGTGTTGTGTTTTTTTTATTGGAAATGTCAGTCGTAAATAGGAGAGAAGGCTATTTGCACATAAAAACGAATGGCGTCGTCCATTGGCTTTTGTGCCTTTATTTGTATACGAGATATTTGTTTCTATTAAGGCTTGTGTTTGCCAAAATAATTGAAAAGTAGAAAGAGAGAGTGAGAGAGTATGAGCTACTCCACCCAATATTCAGACGATCATATTATATATACTATTGACAATAATAGGAAACACCTCGCAATTGCACGAAACGAGGCGTTTAGACTGTGGACACATCAAATATAATATGAAGACCAAAGTTTAGTTAAGGATTATGGTTTGGGATGATACTCACGAAATTTAACGATGGTCAAACTTTCGTTAGCTTTATTAGGAGATTAATGGAGTTATTGATGAGATTGATGAATTATTGAGTTCTTTGATGAAACTCAGAAATTGTTGTTTTTGTTGTGAATGGTTTAGCAAATATTATTTGTAAATTAGATCAAATGTTAATCGTAGATTATAGTGGGGTGTTAATCTGAGAATAAAGTGGGTTTTAAGTTAACGTTTGTTTAATTAACTATAGATTAAATTGGGTATTTTAACCTGAGATGAAAGTGAGTTTTAATCAGAGATTAAAGTAGTTTTCAATC
>JAQGBW010003107.1:0-17298 GCA_034698625.1 Julus scanicus
TATCAAGCTATTTTAAACAATTTTTATTTTTATTTAATCTATTTTTGTTTGGCTGTGATTGTGTTTTGAAATTTCACTCATTGAAAGTGATAGGTACTATACCCCCTTAAAAATTCATGTTGAAAATGGCTTCTTGCATGTTGACTGCAGGAATGATCATTTCAAATTTCCAATGTTAATATGTTTTTAATATCATTGCATAGGTCACGTGGTCCTTCCTCGAAGTGTATTGTGCGAATCTTTCATCAAAGTGATGACTGATGCCATTTTGTGGTTTAGCAATGGTGGAACTAAATCCGTCTTGCACTACGACGAACTAGACAACATTAATTGCTTGTTAGATGGCTCCAAGGAATTTTTCTTGGTTGACAAAGTAAGATTTTTTAGCAGTGTTGTTGCTGGTTTTAGAAATAAGCTTTTATGTTTTCTGAATGGTTAACGTTGTTTTGTTTCAGAAACACGAGCATCATATTGAAATCAATCAAAAAAGTGGAGCTTACAGCGATGTGGACGTTGATGCTGTTGATATGTATCGGTTTCCGGGCCTGATGGATGTTCCTTGGTTCAACGTAACATTACAGAAAGGGGATTGCCTCTTCATACCTTATGGGTATGTGAAAATGTTTTATAAAAATTGCACGATACTGGGAGCTTTACCTATAACTAAAAAGTGCGTCGATGTATTTTTCAAGTTGTGTTCCATAAATTTTCGTTTTTCAAATATTTATGAACTATTGCAGTATTATTTTATATTATGGCTCCTAATGTTAAGATTAATCTTACACTACCCTATAAAACAAATCAATAAACGCATCATTTACTTTGCTTTTCCTATTCATATGCTTTTTTTCAAATATATTCTAATCCATTTCTTGTGTAAAAAAATGTGATAGATTTTCCTCTTATTGTTCTGTCCATTATTTACTACTGTATTCAACTTTGTGTAATTGTACTATGTTAATGGCTTGAAACGTGGTTTTCACATTGTCATTTATTCTGATAAAAAACGCTTAAAAGATAAGTTTGAATTTCAATAGTGGCGCCATCAGAGACCAGTTGTGAAAAAAATATGGTGGGATAATCTGCATCCTCCATAAATATGAATTTTTACTGATTTTGACTTGATGTGGAGTTTGGGAAAGCTTTTATTTGCCAGCTGGTTTAAGGAAAATGTACACTAGAAAAAGCAAACAAAAGCTCACACCTAACTTAACATAACCTGTCACAAGTTACTGGCTTGGATAAAATTTCAAAACTAACTTTCGCAATATTTCTTGTCTTTTCACCAAAATACTTCCGTAAATAACTAACTTTTAAAATCCACTAAAACGCTGTTCTTCTACACAATTTTTTAGAAGATAAAGTGTCGTCAATTGTGATTAACACAAAACCGGATGAGAAATAACTCTTTGGTTGTCTGTTGAGCAATGGGTGCCTCTAACATAAATTTTACAATGTATAATAACGTTGACATTGAATAAAATGTGCAGCTGGTTCATGACTGGCTTAGTGCCAGTGCGATTCCATTGTGATTTGGCCACATGCAATAATATTTGATGATATATCTGTCTGCTATTTTGACCATTATTATCTTTGTTTCAAGGTGCATGAAGGAAATATAAATACAGACTTATTATTTTTGCCAACAGGTGGTTCCATCAGGTCCGATCTGATGCCCATAGAAACTTGGCCGTGAACATTTGGTTTATGCATCTCTATTGGTTGAACGAGACGCCATGTCAGGACTCGAGTTTTCCACTCACTGCTAATTTCGAGAACTTTGATTTCTGCGCTGCAACCGATTGTTTGCGGTAAGTGAGATATGATGGGACCGTTATTTTAGAGGTATTTTAAAAAATAACAAGATTACGATCGAACAGTTTAACTCCTAAAATTAATTGATTGCTGTTCAAATTAACTTTTATCAAAATGTGGTGCCATTTTTTGTTTTTTGAAGTTCCGATGGTTTGCATTCAAGTGGTTAAGTAATTGTTTGTGGTTTATTTATTTAGTTAAAATTCAAGGATATGTTTTATAGATAAACAACTTTTTCGAAATTTTGTTATCTTCTTTGTTCTCGTTGAATGATGTATGATTCTTGGAAGTTATGGGATAAAGGCCAACTTAGTAAAATCATTGAGTATCTTTCTGGGCCTCAGAGTTGTTTGACCTGAAAATACAGCATCGAATGTTTTCTTTGATTGGTTTATACAATTTTTTTTGCTGAACTAAAGTTGAGCTGCAAATTGTGAACATGGTTGCAAACTAGTAATAGTTTGTCACGATGTATTAAATTCTTTGCAGCGAGCATATAATACAACAGTGATTATTATGCATAAAATATTATCAAATCGTAAAATGGGAAAGATGTATAGTTATTTAGCGAATTAAGAATGGCCTTCAGTCGGCTAATATTCTATGAAGTGTTTAACGTGGTTTGCTCAACAATCTTTGGTAATTGAATAATATTTTTTGTGTGCTTTTTTAATGTTTTTTTCTGCCTGTAATTATTTGTATTCGTTATTAACTTCTTGCCCCACAAATTTGCAAACTACATGTATTGTTATACAGATAGTAATCAAGTTATGAAAGCCCATCAAGTAGAGCACGATTTTAATATTTTTGTTACCATATTTTTTACGCTCGAAAATCGTTTATACCTGCAAGATTTCTTTGTTTTCGTTCTGACATTAACTAAATAATGTAGTAATCCTTGTCATATTTTTTGTTTAATTTAGGGCTGAGTTGGTCAGTAAAACTAACGGCACTGATCCACTAACTTTCACTTTATTCCAAACACTTTATGAAGAATATGTGGATCCTGAAATACCAATAGGCACTGTAAGTATTTATTGACTTTCTATTATTTTTAGATATTTAATTTAAGATTTACATCAGAATAAAGGGAGGGTGATATACTATGAATTTTTTGAATGCAGTTCATTTATATAAATGATTTCGTTTGTTTTGTATAATATGAGTTCATTTTTGAACTCGGACAACGTGGACTCAAGTGACAGATCACTAGATATTATGTTGAAAATTTGAATTAAATGAAGTATAAATTTCCATAGTTTTATCATTCTCCTAAATGTCTGAAATTTTTCTTTTCTAACTTCTGTAAAGATAATTTAAGTAAATGTATGTATTAGGTAGTAAATGGTATTCCAAGTAGTGGTATTACAGTTTTTTTATATTGTGTATTGAAATATATTCCCCACAATTTTTGTTTTCGTTTCATTATTATTAATTTGTTTGTACCTGCATGTATTTGCAAAGTATACTACCAAACTAAATAGTATATTAAAACCGATCACTTTAGTAAGTTATTTTGACAATCTTTTGTACTATTTGTTTAAACAGTAAAGTTTTTGTCTAAATAGTCTAAACTGTCTAAACCATTTGTCTAAACAGCCTAAACCATTTGTCTAAGCAGTCTAAACTATTTGTCTAAAAAGTGTAAACAGCCTAAATCTTTTGCCACATGCACTAAGATGATTTATTAGCTTATCCAATCAAATAATCGCCACGTGGTTAAACGGCGCCCATCTGCAACACAACTACTACATTGAAATGGACTGGAATTTGGAAAACTCCTTTAAAATTAAGTACTTCAAATTGAGCCAATAGTATCTATGCGAGTGACGACTACTAGTTTATAAAATTTTATATGCATTAATAAATTGCAATTGTAAATTAGCTTCAAGTTTCATGTGATGCGCACTTGAGTGCTCATTGGTCCTATTTTTAACACTTGATTTCGATATTTGATGACGAATATTAAAAACTTTGGGATCAAGTTTCAAGGATCGATTTTTGACAGTAACCAAAGTTGGTTTTAATTGGTTTTTACTGGAGAATGATCGCATCGCCTAGAAGATTAAATCAGTGACGTAATGTTAAGTCAAAAATAACGGTACTGAAACGCAGTATTAATAAGCATCGTAAGCTTCTTAAGTACATGGATAGTATGTTCATTATATTTGTACACGTAGATGAAGCTGTTAATATTATAGCATGCATGAGTATGTTTATCTCAATTTTCGTAATACAGTGGAATTTCCCATTGCAATTAATGTAAATCCAAATAATACGTTTGAATCTTAAGTCACATAGAATGAATATTCAGAATGATTTTTCGGTTCTATGAAGTTATCGGGCCTCAATTTACAGAGGCTATGTATACAATGTCAGATCGGATCCATCATACTAACATAACCTAACCTAGTTTAGGATAGGTTAGATTAGGTTAGGTCAGTATGATGGATCCGATCTGACATTGTATTACGCGCCTTTGTAAATTGAGGCCTGATAACTTCATAGTACCGATTTTTCATAGTTTTGTAGAAGTGTAAAATTCCTTCTTCATTTTTTTTTTTGTTTTTTTTTTTTTGAGATACATAACTACATTTGTCCATAACGTTTGGATTGGTTGATTGACCACATATCAAACTAATCTTTCCGAAAACTTTCTTAAATTAAATTTGTTTGCCCTAACAGTAATTTAATTGAAGTGTGTTTTATTTAAAAAAAAGTACAAATTAATATTTCTTTCAAACAAGTGCTGCTATTGAAATAAGCTCTGCATTATATAACTTACTTTATTCAATAACCCATATTAATCATATTAAATGTACATGCATGTGATCCGTGCGTGCGTGTTCGTGAAGCGAAACAACATGTGGTGTTCGTAGACAGAGACGTTTGTAAACCGAGGTTCCACTGTATGTAATTTAAAAATATTGCGGCCGACCAAGGGAATCATAACAACGGCTTGGAGGAAATTCTGGTATAATTCAAAAACTTAATTTGGTTATCTGAGTATTGCACACAATTTCATGAAAATGTTTAGATCAAATTGGAAAACCGATATCTACTACCTTAATAAACTGCATTTCAGTTTTCATGTTTTAATTAGTGCTTTCTAAAAAAAGTGGACATTATTTTAAAATTTTGTGTAATTTGAACTGGTTGCCAGTACATTGTTTGTAGGGAACATGTCTTGTATATTTGAATTTGAGTGTGTTCAGTTTTATGTTTTAAGAGGGATCAGTATTAGGGTAGCTAAAGTGGGCACTTGATTTCCCGCATTTTATAGAGGAGTGCCCTAACCTAACCTAAGACACAAATAATTGAAATTGAATTGGATATTAACATTGATGGCATTCTTGTGGTTAGGTTGCCCACTTTTGCTACCCTGCTACCGAGGGATCACAACCCTATCCTTTTCAATGGGTCGGGTTTGCGAAGATACTCACAGTTGAAGGAGGGAGGTTTGGGTGGGGGTGAGAATTGTTTGGGGTGGCTTGATGGATCAGCAAGGTACTCCGCTTGTCGTTTTTCACTTTGAAATGGTAGATTTTAAAAAAATTAATATAAAAGTTTGAAAAATGTCCGTTATTTTGCACACGCTGCCAGCAGGTGGCAGCATGACATAGGCAAATTGTGAGTGCAAAAATTCAAGTAATTTAATTTAAAAAAATCTACTATTTTAAAATGAAAAATGACAAGCGAAGACCCTTGTTGATTTTATTAAGTTATTTTAAACAATTTTTATTTTTATTTAATCTTTTTTTGTTGACTGTGAGTGTCTTTGTAAATTTACCCATTGAAAGGGATATAGGGTTGTAATCCCCCTTAATGGTTACCAAACTGGCCGTACATTTTGCACATTCTTTGTTTTCGCGAATTCTATGCAGCGCTGACAAAGTTCACAAGAATTTTTTAATCCCTTATTCCAGGTTTTTGGCATTTTGGATTCTGACAATGATGGAGTTTTGTCATTAAAAGAACTGTACATCCCACACGCCGTTAACGTCTTGCGCCTCTTGCCAAAATATGGTAAAAAGATTCCTCTAGAGGAAATTGAATCATTTTCTCCATTTGAATAACAGGTAAGAAATTGTATTTTAATTACAAGCCATTAGATGTTTATAAACAGCGATTAGAATGGAAATTGCCTTTACATTTAATTATTCAAACCAAGGGCAGAATCCAGCTAAAAATGTATTCTGTGATCGAGCTATGCAAGGTCAAATAACCGATATGACCGATTGACATGTCACATGTTTTGCATGTAATGGACATCCTATTATATTGAATGGGTTAAATTGATGAGTGTAATTAATTTCTTACATCAAGGCTGTATGCTTGTTGTGAGTCTTAAGTACTCTTTATGTGGGCGGGAAAACACAACTAATGTTCCTTGACCAAGCGTGCTGTACTATGATTGAGGAAAAGTGATTAAAGTAGATACAATTAAGACAAATTGTTCTTTTAAGTTTACGAACATTTGGCTTTTCACCCTGAGCATGCGTGTCGTAATTCTGATAATGTTGCCAAATGCGACAAAATTATCATCGTACATTTGTGGTCTGGGTTTTCCTGTTGGTGAGGAACATTAACCTCTTTTAAGCGGACATTATTTTAATGTAGCTTTAGAGGCTGTAAAAAGGATTGTTAACCATCGTGGAGTTTTATTATTTGTATTTTTCTACAAATAAAATCACAAGAAGACTACAGGGGGAGTGTGAAAGCAAGTTTTTGCCTCACAGTTTTTTCTGGAAACTTTTGAGAAATTCAAAAATCCGACATCTTGAAACCAATTGGTGTTATGATGAGCATGTGAGTAATGTCATCGTGCAATTATTATTACAAATTTACAGTTCTTAATGACCCAGCACTTGTCATTTATTTTACTTCAAAATGTTTTGACAAGATAACTCTCGGTTTGCCAATTGAAGTAATTTCCAAAATGTCACAAGGTTTTTAGTGAACATTAAGAATGACAGTGATGTAGTATATATGTAGGCGTTATGGCGCTCGCCAAACTGATTATTGGATGAGGAGTTCGAAATTCCTTACAAAATTTACCCCACCCCCTACCCCCTGTCCACATGGTGTCCATGTTAGTCCAGACTCACCTCGTAGGCGTCCTTAAATTTTTTTTTTTGAAAAGTAGGGTGTCCAGAAAATTGTTTAGAACATACAAAAGCCTATCCTACAAATTTCCAAGCACTACTCGCTACTAATTCCGTGAAATTTTTCCAAATTTTCCAGCATAAAATTGGTGTTTAACGCAAAGTTAGGCATAATTACCGACTTTCCCGAGATTTTAAAAATTCAAGTACTTTTGGGACTGGGGATCGACATATTTCTTCTGGTGTCAGTTTCCCTTTTCACTGATCTTTAAAACTTAATTAACAGAAAATACAAGAACTGAAAAATACCATCATTAGTGGACGTCCACAATGGCTACACCCTCCCTCCCCCTGTCCACTTGGTGTCCACATGCCAGCAGACCCCTTACCCCCTCTTGAGAACGTCCTTTTTGAATGGCCCCTTTTCACTAGTGCTGATATGTTTACTGCAATTTTCTCAGATCATGGGCATTTACTGTGGTATGTCGTTAGGAATTGAAATTTCTAAAAAGTAAAATTAAATAATTCATTCTGACATTAATTGAGCAATCATAATGTTGCAAATGCCTTCTAACTAGAATAATTAATTTTTGAGAAACACGTTGCAATGTTAGAATTATTCACTCTTGGTGTCAAGTTGAGGTTCATGGCACTCCATAATTGCCTAAATGTGTTTTTTTTTTAAAGGCTAGAAATTCTTCGTTAATATTATTCCAATGATTATTTCATGGTGAAGGTCACCAAATGTTTTGGGTGGTCCGCAATGGCCATTGCCTTTTAAGTGGACGAACCTTTTAGGTCAAGAATTTTGCCATTTATGATACTTAATCGTTAGCATCCTTGCAGGTATTCAATAAAACTATTTGAACATAATCTTTAACGAGATAACATTATTGCGTATTGAGCAAATTGACCATTTCTAATTTTTCATAACACATTGGTCCCATGAAATTTAGGCATTCCACAAGACGAGTGTCCTTTAAAGGTAAACGGATGTCCCGGTTCTATGAGATTCTTATCGTTACCTTCAGGACATTTGTAATGCTGTCAGACTGCCAAGGTTCTTTGGTCCTTGCACTGCAGGATGCTGCCTTCTCAAGTACGTAAAAGGAAAACTTGGGTTTGAAACATTAAAGAAATGGAAAAGAGGGTTATCGTTCATTGTTTCGCCTCAATCTGCCAATAACCTGTGGGATCCTGTCTGCCTAAAAAGACAAGATGGGCCTGTTCGTTAACCTGAATGAATACATTGATCCGTTTCCCTTCGTTAGCCCGTGGAGAATTTGCACGTGTCCTTCTACTCCCACACTGTCTTAGGGATGATTGAAGACTAACGGTACTCTGTCATTAAACCACTGCGCAAACGCCTACACCCATTTATCCCATTAGCTATTTCTTTTCCCTTATTGATAAATCTCGCCAGTTCTTGTGGAATTCATTACAGTTGATGGAGTAATTGAGACTCGTGTTTCATGTCCACATGCCACACAGCATGAATTGATTGAAAAGAATGGAACCGCCTAGATGAAAAAAAAAAAAAAAAAAAAAACTCTTTTAAACTTATTTTTGGAAAATGCTACAATTTTGTGATTAGTTTTTGGTGGTTTTTTGGAATTCTGAAGAAGTGTTCAATAATTACGACCCGAAAGTGACCAGGTCAAAAAGAATCAACCCTTTTCTTTCAGAATATGGCATTATTTTTACTTTAGGGCTAACAGGTGCAGGGATATTACCATCAATTTCTGTCCCAAAGTTATCCAATTATGTGTTTAATTTTGTTCCAGTGCATTTTTTCGAAGAATATCGATCTCTGGTGGAAAAAATACATATATAGGGCCAAACATGCTATATATGACCCATATATTTTCTTACATTATGTTTTCAATATAAGTCTGAATACATGTATGGCTATTTAAATGGATGTAATACCCATGTATGGAGTTCATATGCTCAAAACGTGAATATTATACAATTTAAACCTTTAATTCCCCTCGTAAAATAAAACAAAAACACGTTGGTCCCTATACTTTGCAAGCGAATTAAAAATAAAATGCAGAATAAAATGATTAAAATTGCAGAAACTCAAGTTTTTGGTCACCCCCAAATTCCCCCGCCCAGGTCTTGTTTTTATCTAACTTGACCTATAGTTTTACGTATATAAATGTTTGATATGAGTATGGACTGCAGTGAAGGCATGTAGGAACATGTAGGTGTTAGTTTTTCTTACCTAGATGATAGTTTCATGACATCAGCGAAATCATAAAACAGCTAGGTGTCCCAATAAAAATATGTCCTTAATTTAGAATATTTAGAATTTAAGAAGTCATCAGAATATGACTGAAGATCGTTTCTCTCCAAACTGGCTGAAAAAGCTCAAATTTTGCTTTTTTTAAAACTTCCAAAAAAACCAAAATTGAACAAGACAATTTCGATGTTATATTCAGTTTATCAATTAATTGATCAATGCAAGTGATAAGTTGTTCAAACTTCCATGGTACGTTTTACCCTGATTTTGTGAATTGTGTGCCCATAGGAATGTGGCCAACACTTAGAATTCAAAAACACAAGAATTTGTGATTAACCCTGGCCATGTTTTTTTGGGGTTTGTAATCTCCTTCATTTGATTCTTATAATGTGTATTACACGTTGCGTTATCCGATGCGACCGATTTAATGAACTCAAAAGCTGATCAAAGAAACATTTTACTGAAAGCCTAAGCGTTCCAAAGCTTTGTTACAAAATTACGATTTTTTGTGCCAAATTTGCATAGTTTAATTCGTTTAATTCTTCTGACATCAACAGCATTATCAATAGTTGCTAAAACAGTTATCAATGTCTAGACACAATTATAATAGGATGTTTATAAAAGGGTTGACTAATGAACTTCAGATAATGCAATTTCCATGATGTTTTAATCTAAAGATTTTTATTCATTTGTAACAACAAACTTACTTCAAGACTTTAATCGTTATTGCAAAACGTTTAAAAAATACAATCCCATGCACATGTATGCATCACAAACAATATTATACTAAAATCTTCAAGTTTCAAATCAGCCATTTGTTCCAAGCAGTCGAATATACAGTATACTATATCTCTTGTAAAAAATGTGTACCTACTATAGCTAACAACAGGTTTCATGCAATAAATTTAAAAAATAGAAAAATAAATTTTTGGTAGCTGCATGCTGTAGCTTCATCAAGCATTGTAGCATTAACTCAACTTTCAATTTCTGTACATTTAGAAACTGAGTAAATAAGTTATACTTTTTGCCTCTTATGCCTAGTACACACCAGATGAAACACGAAACTGAAATAGTTTCTGCAAACCAAGTTGTCGAAACATGGTTTCGTGAGCATATTTCCATAAACAGGTTTGTCCAAATGCATGTAATTGTCCACACAGAAAATGTTTCCTGGTCAAGGTTTGCTCCACGCACTTCTTTGCAGACGACGCTTATACTAGGGTGATCACAAAAAATGATATTCTCCTCGTAGCACGTGGAGTATAAAGGCCTTGGAAGGAGCGCCATAACCATGAAACAATGTTTTTTTACCAAAAGTTGCATGAAACTTATAGTTGCACAAATCTGGTGCACATCCACATATCACAAACATATTTGCGAAACTTTGTTTCAGTTTCGTGTTTCATCTAGTATGTACTGGGCATTAAAGCTTAAATTTTATAATTTCATTAAGCTAAAAACATATGTATATGTTGTGAATGCAGAATGAAATCTTTATGATGTTCTGCTAATTAATTATAATAATTTTGAGTTCATTGGCTCGCACCAGTTACTCATGCATGTAGTACTTAACTTTATCACCGACAATTTCTTGGTAATTTTTGATAATGTGACATTTCTTAGAATTAACAAATTACTGTCAATATTTGGATGATGGAATTGAGTTATGCACCTCCATTTGCCTTTGGAGCATTGGTTTTTAGTAAATATGCAAATTTGTGGCAGGATGAGTACATGGTAGCTTCCCCTGATATCTGCGTGCCTTTAGGCACTTCCTGAGAATTTGAATATCCGACTAAAGATAACATGGAGGGTGCAACCTTAGATGTTGTTGCGCCGAAATAAAACGGGCCTGCTTCGGTCATTACCTCACCCTTAAACATTTGGCCGACACATTCTATTTTCAGCAGTGCTTAAAGTACATGATGCCAATGGCAACCTCGTGCAGTGTACACTGTTCAAGTTCAGGACAATCTCATTACAGGTCATTCTTTATCATTAATAATTAGCGTCTTGGACGTTCATATATCACGATGTTGATCATTGGCAGACACTTAATTTAAGAATGTGACAATCATCCTAAAATGTAGAACACCGAACTGCTAATGTAAACATGAGGGCTTATGAAAACTTGATGTAGAATAAGAAAAAAAATGGCCTCCTGTTTTATGGCCTCTCAGATATTGTTGAAGCGTGGAAATGTACAGCATTTAATTTTAGTAATTAGAATAATTTATTACTCTGTACAGTTAGCACTCCGGATGCGTTAATATTGTTTTGAGAATCTTGGGCGCCAGCTAATGACCGATTAAATAGGCCGTTGGAAATGAACAACAAGGTTTAATTCTACAGCTATTGCTTCATATAACTTACTAATACTGCACTACCAGACTACAGTTATACGATCTGTTTTAAACAGTAATTTGAGATACATGTGTTTATTGCACATGTTTAACTTAATTAGTAATTACTTGAGATGATTAACTATTATTTTTCAAGCTATGCGATTATCACGAGAGCTGTATGTTAGTGGCCTGGTTTTACAACTTTTAGCATTTTTACACTGATTTCCGATTACTTCGTAAATTATACTACAAGTGTGAAAACTGCTATCGGCTTCAATTTGCGAATTATAAATCGGTAGGTGTTGAAGATTGAAAATTATTGGCCAATTTGCCACGCTTCACTCAACGAGAGGTTATCATCATTGACTCTCGAGTGGAAATGGCATCAAAAACGAGCTTCTGCGGTTTTTGAAGGAACTGAAGCATGTTTTCCGTCAATCCAAATAGGATAAAAACATCTAAATCCTGTTTTATGTATAAATCACATTATGCTGATTAGGAGCTGTGGTAGTTCACGCATTGTAAATGGATTTTTTTTAAAAAAATAAGTTTGCTTACAAATCACGATTAGTAACACGATGCACGAGATTTACTTCACCATCTTGAAATGACATGCATGGTTACTGTAGCTTCCAACTTAATAAACGTTGGACTATTATCCCCTGGAGCCATCCATACATATAACTTATTTCAGTCTTTATTTAATGTTATGGGAGAATGGTTTATGGTTTTCCCATGTTGAACTGGTTTCTTCTCTCCATCCGTTATTTTAAATTTTTTGCTCAACTCATGTGCTGATATTTAATTGTCTTTCATCCAAATATTGCATTTGAATAAATGTGTTGATTATAACATGTAGGCTAAAAGTGTAAATATGTACACACATTAAACTACAGTTCGTTGAATGCAACAGAAAATCATCTCACGAGATATACAATTAAACAGAATATTATTAAACCTAACTAATTACCATGGGACATGTTCAGATTATTTAATTCAACACAACTCAGTGTCATCAGGAATTAAGTTCCATATGGAATTAAGTTCCCAATTTCAGCAGAATGCTTCTAAGTCAGTAGCGACTTGGACATCATTGTTAAATTGAATTTTTGCTAAATCTGGACCAATAATAAGCATCAATGCTCCTTCCTCTCTTCATATCTGTTATAAACTATCAAATCAATATAAAAAAAACTAAAATGTTAATACCAATTGCCAGGTGGGATGACTCCCACAATGCATGTGCCCTAGTAAGCATCAGTCTTGGCACGAAGCTCAGTCAAAGGATTTTAATGATTGTGTCTAATCCTATAGGTGGTCGTTAGGCGTTAATTTATGGGAAACAATTCAGATGTGAATTACGAGAAGGATTAAAACGTTTGAATAACCCCGTAGATAACCTTTCGCGGCTGGACCTCAACGTGTCCCAATTTAGAGTGTATAGCATTTCTGTCAAATTCACGGAATGTTTTTAATTGCCCAAATCTAGCAGCCCTAAGCTGGACCATCTCTATATCCTGAATACGATTAGCAACTAATTGTTTAATGATTTCAACTCATGCTCATTCTTCCTTACTTTAGTTAATTTTGTTTGAAATATTTCCATTTTATTCATTTTTTACTTATTATACATGATACACATATTGTAGTATGCCGAAGTATATTTCAATTTTGATCTCATTTTTCTATTATTCAGTGTCTATCCACTGAATTATTACTAAATGCATATTTAAAACATATACAATGCATTTTCAGTTCATAATGTTTAATTAATTTATTTCCTAGCCTAATTTTTTCACTTTCCAATTAACTTCCAATTATGAGGAATTTCGAAATTGTAGATTATGTTGTATTGAAATTGGAGTGTGAATTCAATGCATGGCTATTCTGTTGTCATCTTTGCAGAATTTAACTTAAAGATGCCATGATACTTTCCTTCTGTGGCATTAACCCCATTCATCATTAAACACAAAGATAGCATGGTATCATTCTCACCTCAAATCATGCAATACTTGCATCTTGCTCTTTAATAAACTGCCAGTTAGCAAGATTTAAGTGTCATGATCATAATGCTTTGTTGATCTCGCTAGCCATGCTCCAGATATTTAAAGAGAGGTTTATGAACTTAATACCAGGTATGTGAAATATATGGGGCAAATAGCCTATTGTTGTTAAACGAACATTTTTTCCTCAAAAGTAATGTTTAATGGCCATTTTATCGAAACATATTGTTCGTGTTTTCAACATTAAAACTAGATCGAAAATATATCTCGCAAAATAAATACTTATTGGAATGTTGGAAATAGGTTGTAAGTTTGTATAGTATATTATGCAAGATTTTTGAAATCATGATTTAAAAATGCAATATACTATGTGAAAAACTGAACTGGTATTGTTAAATCACGACAAATATTTGATAATTTTATCCCAATTTTGAAGAAATTAACAATTAGCATAATAAAATATTTTACTAGGTTAGAATTACATGCTATTACGTGTGTAACATGCTGTTGAAAGTGTAATTTTGGAAATCGTGTTCAGATTTCTGGTTTGGGCAAACTAAACATCATTTTTGCATTGTTGAAATCTTGGTCATGTAATTGTTTAAGAGCTACATGTAATCATTGATAAGAAGATGACCTGTTTTGGTTTACTTTGGGAATTTTACTATACATATACGGAAATATCTACCCGGGGTGTCGGTTTTCTATACAATTTCTCTAAGTATTGTGATTAAGAGTAAACAAATTGTATATCGCCTGTTCTGTTGATAACAAGTGCTCAATTCCCTTTTTAATGAATGCTTAACTCGCGTTAATCGCGTTTGATAAACAATACTCTTTTGATTTCATTTTCAGAAGTTTTAACCCGGTTATTAAAAGCGAGTAGCACATACTGCCATTACTCGATGCATGATTGCGTGGCAAACTATTATGTTTTTTGCTAATTTTTTGTCTTGTTGTGTATATATTCATTAACTTCCTCATTTACGACAACCAATGGTGACAAACCAAATCAGGCTAAAGTAACACATTGATTTAATCGTCGAAGCCATTCTTATACACTCGACATCACATTACTGTTAATTATAGTCTTAATTGCTACAATTAGCTCATAAATCTGTGACGTAATGTATGTGTTCGAACATTTTAGTATGTGGTGAGGTCTTCCTGATGCTATACTTGTTTAATTCCTAGTTGTCGAGACTGTTAAATTCCTAGTTGTCGAGACTGTTTAATTCCTAGTTGTTGAGACTATCGAAGTTCGACTTGTCATTCACAATTTATTTTTTCTCAAAACTTTGTTATATTTCCTCAAAAGTGCACAAAACAAAGGTGAAACTTAATTGCAATTCATCCACCGCAAGACACGTAGGCACATTGGGGACATAGCGTACTTTGTTGAACTTTTATCGAAGTATGCATGACATAGATGAAATTGATAACCGACTGGCGTCAAGGGAAAGTTTATCGTGACCGGATTTTGAACTTACCTAACAAAAATGCGATAGATACTACCAGCTCGTATCACAAATTCTGGTTATCTAATAAATACAATGTAGTACCAATATTGGATTTATGTAATGACGTTAAGTGGAATGGAGGCCTTATCAAAAGTTTCAAATAATGTTAGTGAATGCTAGGCTACATGACTCCACCATCAGAGAATTTATTGCAAGACGTTGTGTTTTGTGCTTCACTTCACAAACTGCAAACGAAAACCAATGACAGAGACACGATGATGTTTGCATGAAAGAGCACAACTAGACGTGTGTGTTTGATTGATGCATTGAAGGGTGAAAAATTAAGTAGAACGTTGAATCGATGCTGCATTCTTAAATATGAAAAATGAAACCTTATCAACATGAATAAGCTGTTTTATACCCTGTGCATTCATATATCAGAAACGCGAGAGTAATTGCAATGTCTAATGAAAGTTCCAATCTTAAAACAGGATGAAGAAATTTCTGAATTATATGAGGTTAGCCATAGTTCATCAAGCAGTCTTTGACAATCCAAAATTCACATTAGAGGCCATTCAACAGGGACGTCCCCTCCTCGACGCCTTCCTCCCCCACCCTTTTTTTTGCATGTTGTCCATTTTAGCCCAGATTCCCTTCGTATAGACGTCCTTAATTTTTTTTGTTGAAAACTTGGGTGTTCATAAAATTTGTTGGAAACCATCCTATACTTTTTTAAGCACCCACCTCGCTACCAATTTCACGACATTTTTCCCCCAGATTTTTCTGACTAACAGAAATTTCCTGACTTCTAAGGGAAATTCCAGCATAATATTGGCGTTGAGCACAAATTTAGGCATGTTTTCCTACTTCACCAAGGTTTTAACAATTCAAGTACATTTGTTATTGGGGAAGCATTTCCCCATTCACTGACCTTTAAAACTCAATTAAACAGAAAATCCAAAAACTGAAAACACCATCCTTAATGACTTTCTTCCTCCTCCCCCTGTTGTCCACATGCCAGCAGATCCCCCTTATCTTGATGAACTTTTTTTTTATGGCCCCTGCATGTATACCTAAGGGCATTTGCATATCAGAAACTTGAGTTACATGTGAGTAAATACAGGATCTAAAAGTTTCAATGTTAAAAGACGATGAGATGTATTTTTCGTTTTGCATATTTCATATTTGTGCAATTTTCCCAATCACACCTAGACATTTAGTTTGGAAATCGTATGTTCAATCTCCTTTGACAACATGTATGACTGAGGAAGGAATGTTAAAATGATACCAATGTCTGGTTTTTATCTTATCTGTTTACCATTACAAAGCTGTGTCAATTTATTACAAAAACATGTTTTTTTTGTGGAAAGATTCAAGAAACTCTTGCATCTGTTGCAGATCCGTCATTCTTGCATATGTGCAATATGCCAGAATCATTTTATGATTTCGCAAAATGAACAAGAGTTTTGTAATAACCTTTTGCCAGTGCATTTTTCATTTTTAAACATATCAATTCCCATACACTCCACATTGCCGATCAGATATGTACAAGCGGAATCGATCAGAATTAAATGTTCGATGATTGATTAACTGCGTCATTTAACGATAGTTGTTGAGCACAATATCACACTGAACCATAATCGTTGATAAAGACAGCGGAGGCGAGATATCACAAAACCAGTAAGGTTAATCTTCTGGTAAGTGGGATATCATATGAGAAAATGTGCTGATGATTTTTTCAGCACACTTCAGTTACTGTCAAGATTTTTTTGATTGAGATAATTGATACTTGTTGAGAACTTGCTGTTTCATTCATGGAGTTTGATCTTTAACGAAACAATTATTGGAATTCGAATTTAATTGTGAAACATTTATGAATGTTTTAAAGAATGTGTAGGTTTAGATTTTCTACATAAATTGTAGAGGCCGCCATTGTGTACATGTGATGCTGCTACTGGCACTGGACTTAAAGAATCTATCAGGATTGAAGCTGGGCCAGGCTAATGGAACTCTGGTTTCTGGCCAGATTAGGTCGAATTCAGTGTTGTTTGACTTTATATAGACTGCCAATAGCGTGTCCATTGTTAATCACAGACCTCAAAAATCCACACGTTTTACAATAGACAGGCTATATGAAGTCAAACAACATTGACTTTCGACCTAATCTCTTATGGAACCAAAGTTCCATTAGTCTGGTCAAAACCAATCATGATGGATGCTTTAACGGGGTTTGAAACCCTATCCTTTACAATGGGTAAATTCGCAACGACACTCACAGCCAAACAAAAAGAGATTAAATAAAAATAAAAATTGTTTAAAATAGCT